>JACSCI010000248.1:0-38159 GCA_016801065.1 Sceloporus tristichus | reverse complement strand
GTTATGATCCTTGCCTGAAGGATTGAGTCTCCCTCAAGGCTGATGTTTCTTACCAGAAGCATTGAGACTATCTCATTGTGATCTCAGAATCATAGAATCATAGGGCCCGTACAGACAGACCAAAATAATGCTGCTTCGAGTCACTTTGGAGGTATGCTGTCTAAATGACACATGCATCTTAAGAGGCCAGAAGCTGTGCCAAAACTGAGGTCCAGTCCTTAGAACTGGAGCATGGCTTTGGCGTGGCTTCTGGCCTCCTAGGACGCATGCATCATTTAAACAGCACACCCCCAGTGTGACCCTAAGCAGCTTTATTTTGGCTGTCTGTACAGGCTCATAGTTTAAGGAGAGATCTGAAAAAGGACGTGAAATCTGAATTGAAGACAGAATTAAGAGAAATCAAACTATCTCTGGAGGAGATAAAGAAATAAGTCAATATACCACAAGAATTGATAAATTGGAAGAAAAGTCTCAAATATTAGAAGAAAAATCTGCTTTTTTAATTCAAGAACAGGAAATGCAACTGGATGCTAAACCACTGGATGATTTAAAGCAAAGGGAAAACCCATGGAAAAAAAGAGGACTAAAGGAAATCCAACATGAAAACCTCTATGAATATCTTGTTCCAGCGTTAGCTGATTATATGGAGATCTCCTATCAGGATTTCATTAACGATGTCAACAAAACTTTCAGGGTTAACTCTCAGATTGCAAAAGGCAAAAGCCTCCCAGGGACATTGTTATTTCTTTTGTGAGGAAAACAATACGGGATGAACTTTTATTTTTGAGCTATGAAAGCCCTTTGGAAATAGAAGGTTGTGCGATAAAAATCTTTAAAGACATCCCAAAAAGAGTTATTCAAAAAAGGGGGAATTACAAATTCATAACAATGAACCTGAATAAATATTAAATTCTTTATAAATGGGAAAAGCTGGAGGGAATCTCAGTAAAGTGGAAACAAAAATGGTTCAAACTGAACACGGTTCAAAAAGCGAAAGATTTCTGGATTAAATATGGCAAGAGGATTGAAAATGGACCTGGAAGAAGAAATGACAAAAGAAGTGATGATATAGACCAAAACAATGGACAAAATGGGAATCTAAACGATTACATGGAACCAGGACAGATTGACAGTGAAGAAGATGAACAGGACGTTAATCCAAATCTAGAGGAAGAAATAAAAGATGATGATGAGAGGAATGCGACAGAGGAGGGAGAACGAATAGAAGAGGAGTTAAAGGTAAATATGAAAATATTAGAAACTAATAAAGGGAAAAAGAAGGGAAACTAGAAACCCCAACATCTAGCCAAATCTGAATATGGACATTTTATCATGGAATATAAAAGGAGTAAACTCACCTATAAAGAGAAAGAAAATATATCACTATTTAGGGAAACTTAAGAAAGATGTTGTCTGTTTACAAGAAACCAACATAAGGCAAAAGGATAATAGATTATTAAAGAACGAGAAATTAGGGAATCAACAAAAAAGAAAAGGGGGATTGTGATGTATGTAAAAGAGACTATTACAGCAAAGGAACTGTTCAATGATGTAAATGGCCATTATCTTGGCATTGAAGTGAACCTCCAGGGCAAAAAATATTATTGGTTGGAATATATAGCCCCCAGGGAAAAAAAGAATAATGTTTTCAATCAATATATAATTTAATGACAGACTTAGATTATAGAGAAATAATAATGATGGGGGACTGGAACGCTGTAATTAACCCTTTACTGGACGGATCTTGTAGTAAAGCCAGGAAAAAGGACCAAGGAAAACTCCCCAAGTCCTTTTTTAAACTGATGGAAAATCAAGAACTAGTAGATGTTTGGAGACATCTCTATTGGGGGCAAAGATTACATCTTTTTTTTTCTGACAGACATAAGACTTTTTCTAGGACTGATTTTCTTTTAGCTACTAAAACATTAGCTGTGCAAATTTTGGAAATGGACATTTTACCAAAATCCTATAACCATGAAAGTTAAGAAAGCTAAAACATCATTTAATTGGTCACTGAATGAAAAACTATTACAATTTCCTAAAAATGTAAAGAAAGCAAAACAGACTCTTTAATGGTATTTTGAAGAAAACGTCGGGAAAGACACTGATCATATAACAAATTGGGAAGCGTTGAAAGCCGCGTTAAGAGGTATTTTTATAAAACTTAATGTGGAATACAAGAGAAAAAGACAAGAAAAGACTCAGGAAATTAAAGAAGAGCTGAAGAAGAAGGAAGAGGCTCTCCAAAAAACAACCCCAACTGATGTAAAGACAAATAAAGAGATTAAACTCTTACAAAAACAACTCTCTATTATGCTAACTGAAGAGATGGAGAACAAGCTTAAATATCTCAAATTAAATAATTTCCAACAGTCTAATAAACCGGGGAAGTGGTTATCTTGTAAACTTAGGGAAAAGAAAGAAAGGAAGATGATAACGAAGATTCAAGTTGGTAAGAGGATGGTCACAGAACAAAGCAAAATAAAAAAGGCTCTTCGTAAATTTTATGGGAAATTGTATAACCAAGAGGAAGAAGATTTGGACAAGATGAATTCCTATTTACAAAACACTGAATGACCCCAAAAACTACAGAACAAAGAAATCTCTTGAACCAACCAATAACTACGACTGAAGTCCTAAATGCTATTAAATGCAGTAAACCAGGCAGTGCTCCTGTTCTGGATGGTTTCCCTGCATTGTACTATAAGACATTTCAGTTAGAACTAATTGATCCACTAAGAAACATGATGAATAGTATAAGAGAAGACACTTTTCCACCAACCTGGAAAGAGGCAGTAATTTCCTTGAGACCCAAAGACGAAAGAGACCCAACACAACTAAAGAGCTATCGGCCGATTTCTCTGCTCAATAATGACTATAAGCTGTATGCAAGTATCTTGGCAGAGAGAATTAAAGAAATAGTACCATTGGTGATACATAGAGATCAAAGAGGGTTCATCCCCAAAAGATATATTAAAGATAACATTAGGCATTTTGGAGATTGGATTGAGTATCACGAAATTAATATTGATAAGAAATTGGCTGCCTTTTTTGGATATTGAAAAGGCTTTTGATAACGTTTCATGGAATTTGTTATTTGGTGTCATGCAAAAGTTGGAACTGGGGATAGGATTTTAAGTTGGGTACAAGCCATATATCAAAAGCAACATGCAAGACTTAATGTAAATGGAGAGAGATCTGAAATGATAAACATCTACAAAGGTACCAGGCAGGGATGCCCTTTGTCCCTTTGCTTTTTGTGCTGATTATGGAAGTGCTGTTACAAAATGTAAGAATAACTTGAAGATTAAGGGAATAAAGATTAAAGAAACTGAACACAAAACCCGGGAATTTGCGGATGACCTTATGGTAACTATTAATAATGCCATTAATGACTCTAAAGAACTAATAAAGGTATTCAAGGATTTTGAATTAATTTCAGGACTAAAATTAAATAAAGATAAAACAACAATACTAAGTAAAAATATGACGATATCGGAAGTAAAATAGTTAGAATCAATTACAGGTTTTAACTCAAGTAAAAGAACTAAATATCTAGGAATTTGGGTCTCAAGTAAGAACTCTGATTTATTCCCAAATAACTATGAAAGATTGTGGTCCAGTGTTAAAAAGGATTTAGAAAATGAATATATTGCCAAGATTTCTTTCTTTATTTCAATCTATCCCAATTATTGTAAATGAAAAGCCATTTGTAGAATGGTAAAAGGGCTTGTCTAAGATTATCTGGAAGGGTAAGAAAGCAAGAGTGAAAATGAAATACCTTCAGGGTTCAAGAGAGAGACTTGCCATGCCAAATCTCAAAGTATATTACGATGCAGCCTGTCTTTCGTGGTTAAAAGATTGAATCATTCAAAAAGAGGAGGATTTATTAAATCTGGAAAGTGTGAATTTGAGATTTGTCTGGCACGCCTACCTACTTTATGACAAGGATAAAGTAAATTGGGACTTTAATAATCACATTGTGAGACACGCTCTATTCAGAACTTGGAAAAAATACCAAAAACTAATATGCCCTAAAAGCCCCATTTGGGCATCTGCCCATGAAGCCCTTTTTAAATATAGCACTAAGAAAGAGAGTGGGGTTATCTATGAAGATTTGATGGTGATAAATAATAATGGATATGAGATAAAGACATGGGGAAACCTTACTGAAGAAGGGTATCAAATATCGTGGTTCTTTTGCAGACAACTAAGGGAACAATTTCTTATGGACAAAAACAGTATGAAATTGGTAAAGTAGATTCTGAGTAAGAGCGAGAGTTAATGCTAAATAGAGATGCCTTATTGTCAAGACTGTATAAATGTATTCTTAAAATGTATATGGAAGAAGAAATTGTCAAAGACAATATGATTAAGTGGTCCCAAAATTTTGGTTTTTCTATTGATTTGGACCAATGGGAATATAGGTGGATAAAGCGACTGAAATATACCTGTAGCCAGAACCTTAGAGAAAACTATTGTAAAGTTTACTTCCGATGGTACCTAACTCCCCTTAAGATCAGCAAACTGTATAATAATGGTACGAACCTGTGTTGGAAATGTGGGAAAGAGCAAGGCTCAATCTCTCGCATGCGGTGGACTTGTCGGGAAGCATTTAAACCTTGGAAATCAATCTTCTTTGAAGTCAAGAAAATAACTGCCATAACTCTGAAGTTCTCACCTGAAGTCTTTGTGTTAAATATAATTGATCTTGATTTAGAGAGTAAATATGGTAAAATATTATTTTTTATGTTATCAGCGGCAAGAATAGTCTACGCCCAGAAATGGAAGCTGAAAGAAATCCCTACTAAAGAGGACTGGATGCTCAAGTTATTAGACAGGATGGAGATGGACAAGCTCTCGAGAGCAATCAGGAATGGATCCAAGAATGTATATAAAGAAGTCTGGAATGACATTATGCTCTTTCTCCAAAAAGAATGGGGGGAAATGCTGTTCTGGGTATAGATTACGTTGAAGTGGAAGTAAAGGTTTTGTTTCTCAGGGTGATAACAGCTGACAGAATGTATATGTGTATATTGATTAACTCTAATGATGTGTAATTTAGAGGTCAACTTGAAAGCAGTTAACAACAACAACAACAACAATAAAAGAATTGGGGCTTAGGTGATGCCTATCTACTGACTGTATGAAGTAAAGCTGTAGTAACTGAAGCATGATTGACTGAGCTGAGTAAGATCTGGAAATTGTTGTGTGTTTATCTTCTTACAGTAGCCACCAAAATCTCTCATGCAGTGAACTTTAAGGTGGAAGTTTTATAAAAATCGGCATTGTGGACTGATTTTCAATGACCCCACTTTGATGTCTTACTAAACATTTGTAGAGCCCTAAGCTCCTTAACTGAGACTTTCTTTAGTCTCCAGTCCAAGCAGACGCCAGTTTATCCCTTGTTTACCCTCAGCAGTATTCCCCAAACATTCTTGAGCTCTTCACATCAGATTACTAGATGATAACAATTTACACGATTGTGGAATGATCCAGCCTGAAATTTGATACCACTGGGATTGTGAGTGGATGGAAACACCCACATGTTTTATGTCAAGCTGAGAATTTAAAGGAAAGACTTTGTTTTAAAAACAAACATATAAGATTAATTAATCATCATTCAGAAAGTTATCTTTTAGAAAATTATGATGTTTTAAATACCCATGCTGTTAATACCCTTGCCTGAGTTTCAGCATGAAATAGCTAAAATGTAGAGTATAATGGAAAGCTATAATTGATATAATTGATTTAGAGGGTACGCCGCTTCCGGCTTCGTTTGTGAGGCGTTTCTGAGCGTCCAGGAGACTAGGAGTAGTTTGGATGCAGTTTAGAAGCGGTTTAGTCATCGTTAGGCAGAAACCCATGAAGTGTTTGTGTAACGACTGGGCTCCAGTCAATGGAGGTCTTCTCCAGGCAGAAAAGGGAGGTTTATGCAAATGCAGAATGACATCACTGCTACGGAAGGCTCTCTTGACCAATCAGAGAGCAAGATGAAGGTTCTTCTGGAAGCTTCCATGAGAAGGAGATATAAGGTCTGAGAGACCAAGAGACAGTTGGGGGAATTGTGTCGGTTGGAGATCGAGAGAGAGAGAGTTAAAGAGCGGATCTTGGAAGTTAGTCTCAGAATTGGAAGTTTAGGTCTATTTATTATTTTAATAGCTTGTATGAATTGAATATTATATACTTACAAATATTGTACCTGCAAGATTCTTAATATCTTGTATGACTTCTATTTTGCTTATATTTCTTTATCTATAATAAATACCTCCTTGGAGTATCTACTATTCAACACTCCTTTTACACATGTTTTGGCTCGGTTGATGCTTGGGAAGATCAGTAAAGAAGGACAAATAAGGTTCCTTAACTGGTCCCAGTGTAGGTTAAGGGAAACCCTTTTATAATTCACTGGATGATGGCAGCGTGATTTAAGGAATTTAAGGGTCTGCTGGGCTAAGAGCCATAATGTCTAAATGTCTGATTAACAATTTTTAATCCACTCTGATAGCCTTTTGGCTGAAGACAGGGGTATAAAACTATTATTATTATTATTATTATTATTACAGGGCTGCGGTTTGGCTGCTTGGACCACCGGAGATCATCACAGTGAGTCAGTTGGAAAAGCCCATCTCACTCCAGAAAATAAAGGTACTTGAGGAGTTTGCACTCTACGTCTTTCTGTAATAATAGCTACAAAACTGATAATAGCATTTGGGACATTTAGTCTTTTAAAAACAAATATGGCAGGTTTAAATGCTGCTTTAAAACCTCTTTCCATCTGCCTGCTTTGTGCTGGTTTTGGGGGGAAATGAGAAAGTGTTGGGAGGGAGGGACTGGCAACAGAATTAGGAGAAGCATTGCAGGCTATGGACAGTTTGCGGCCAAGAAAGGTCCAAAACACATGGCAGCAAGAGTCCGGTTTGAGAGTGCTTTAACTGCCCTGGCCCAGTGCTAGGGAATCCTGGGAATTGGAGTTTATTGTGGCACCAGAGCTCTCTGACAGATAATGTCTCACAAAACTGCATTTCCCAGAATTGCCTAGCAGTGAGCAAGGGCAGTTAAAGCGATCTCAGATTGGATTATTGCTGCAGTGTGTTTTGGATTTAGGTGACCCTTGGCAAGTCACACTCTCTCAGCCACAGAGGATGGCAATGGCAACCCCTCTCTGAAGAAACCTGCCAAGGAAACCACATGATAAGGTTGCCTTAGTTTTCCCACAAGTTGGAAACGACGTAAAGACGCACATGAAGAACAGAAAAAAGTCTGCAATCATTTCTCAGATTGTGCATGGGAACGGGAGACAGTGTGATGCAGTGGTTTGAGTGTTGGGTTACAACTCTGGAGGCCAGGGTCCAGTGCCCCAATCCTCCATGAAACCAGCTGGGTCCCTTGGGCAAGAAGTCACACTCTCTCAGCCTCAGGGAAGGCAATGGCAAACCTCCTCTCAACAACTCTTGCCAAGAAAACCCCAGGAGAGGCTCCCCAGAAGTCGGCAATGACTTGGAGCCACACCACAAAAAACTACAAAGCCTCAAGAAAGAGACAGTGTTGTTTAGTGGCTGGAGCACTGGACTATGGCCCTGGAGCCCAGGGTTCAAATGCCCTCTTGGCCACAGAAACCCACTGAGTGACCTTAGGCAAGTCACACTCTCTCAGCCTCAGCCTTTATTTCTCTAGGGAAAAAGAAAGAAAGAAAGAAAGAAAGAAAGAAAGAAGACGTGGGAGTTGTAGTCCTTGGTTCAGAGGGATTGGAGGTGCCTTACTGCAGGGAAGGACCCCTCCTCTTTCTGGCCATGTGGATGTTGGGAGATCCAGTCCAGGAAATACACTGTAAATCCCATTGGCAAGATAAAAGGCTACTACTGCCTTTCAGATCCAGTTTGCCCCAAATACTTTATGAGGCCAGAAACCCCTTTGTTAGGAAGCAAACACCAAATATCTCAGGAAGGCCCTATATCTCCCAAGGCGCCCTCCCTCCAGGACCCCCTTACACTCTTTCCCTCAGTCTCTCTCTCTCTTCCTGAAGGCCTCAAATATCAACTGCCAAGCACTCAGGCAGAGGCAGCCATTTTGTGTTCCAGTGGCCATTTTGTGTTCTGGCAGCCATTTTGTGCTGCTTGTGACTGTGGGGAACAATGTTCCAGAACCTTCTCTGAGGCCTCAGTTGAACAGAGGCTTCTCTTTCTCTCCTGGGGCTCCAGAGAGAGAAGGAGGCCAGGCTCCTTGGGCCAAAAGGGAGGAAGTGTGTCTCTTTTTGTGTCTTTTGTGTGTCTTTCTGAGAGGGTTTTCTTACACAGCTCTGCTCCTTCTGGGGAACATGGGGTTTAAAAGGGTTCTGAAATGGGGAGGAGAGTTGTAATACAAGCCTTATTATTATTATTCACAAACATTGGGCTTTGGCTTCTAAGAGGAGGCGTGTCCCCTAAAAAAGGCCAAAAGTATCTCCTTTGGGAGGTTTTAAAAGTCTCCCCAGTTTCTTATTAAGAGATTTTCACTCAAGAAGGAAGCCATCTCATGTGACCAAATAAACATAGAAACAAACAAGAACAACAAAAATAAGGATTAAAGACTAAAACAAACTATTTATTTTTTAAAAGGAAAACCATTATTTAGAGAGTAAAAACAAGACTTGGGTGCTTTTACAACCAATTTAGGCTGTATCTGCTCTTCAGAAATAATCCAGTACGAAACCACTTTAACTCTCCTGGCTCCATCCTGTGGAATCCTGGGATTTGTAGTTCGTTGTGGCACCAGAGCTCTCTGGCAGATAAGACTAAGTGTCCAAAGGTAAAATCCCAGGATTCCATAGCACTGAGCAGTTAAAGCGGTGTCAAAGTGTCTTCTTTGTGCAGTGTGGATGCAGCCTTCTTGGGAAAGGGGATAGTGCTGGGGGAAAGCATTAGGGACCTCTGGATGTTTCAGCAGATTATTTATTTATTTATTTATTTGTGATGCAGTCATTTCACATCTAGCTACAGGGACATAACTAGGGCCCTCTCCAATTCCCCATCCCCTCATCCTTCACCACTCTAAGAAGGCATGGAGTATCTGTTGTTTAGGGGAGCTGCGGTGAATCTATGCTAGGTCCAGGGAGCTTTGTTTGGTGCAGAGGGAGGAAGGGGATGCCCACCTCTGCATCGGCCCAAAGGAGGCATATGTCACCTGCGTATCTCACCAGCAGGATGCTGTTCTCTGTGTCTTTGAGTGCTGCAGGGTTTCTTGCCAAGTCAATCCTAACCCTGGTCCTTTTTCTCAGGAACTTCATCTCTGCTTCCTTCTATGCAGCTTTGGGGCCTCTCTTGCTGGAAGTGACCCAAGTGCAGGGCCACCAGGACCTCTGCCCACCTGATGGCCAACACAGAGGCCAAGCGGAGGGAGTTGGGCTCCAAAAGAAAGAGGCTGCGGAGGTACAAGAATTCTTTGGTGAGTTGACGTTCTTGACTATTAATTTCATCTGTGTCACTGCTGGGCCAGTTCATGAAGCAGATCACATATTCTCCCAATATGGCAGAGACAGTCCTGGTTAACCCTCTGTCACCCCACCTTTTCAGGGGCTTTTAAAATGTCCCGGGTGCCCTTCCCCATATGTGTGACCTTTCTCATAAACAACTTTGGCCATCTTCACCGCCTTCTGGATTGCTTGTCCACATGTGTCTTGCTTTTCCCATCTGTGCAATGTTGGAGGATATGGGGGAACATCTCTAGATCTAAATATGGTGTGCTCCTAGTGGCCCTCAATCCCAGCGTGCTCCCCAAAACTGTTATTAAAAATGACGTTTGCCTCTGAAATGTGGCAAGAAATTTCTAAATGCACTATAATTCTTTGGTGGCTAAATGTTCTGTATGTGTTGGGATAGTGAGTATCCTAATACATCCTCAATATCCCAGCCATGGCCTAAATTATATTCTTTATTATATTAGAATCATAGAATCATAGAGTTGGAAGAGACCCCAAAGGCCATCCAGTCCAACCCCCTGCCATGCAGGAACTCTCAATCAAAGCATCCCTGACAGATGGCCATCCAGCCTCATCTTAAAGAACTCCGAGGAAGGAGACGCCACTGCATTCTGAGGAAGGAGTGTGTTCCATTGTCAAACAGACCTTACTCTCAGGACATTCCTCCTAATGTTCAGGTGGAATCTCTTTTCCTGGAGCTTGCATCCATTGTTCCATGTTCTAGTCACTGGAGCAGCAGAAAACAAGCTTACTCCCTCCTCAATATGACATCCCTTCATATATTTAAACAGGGCTATCATATCACCTCTTAACCTTGCATCATGTGATTTCTTTCCCTTTTCCTTAGTCACTCTCTGGATGAGGGTTGTTTTTTGTTGCAGGTGACCTTTGCGGATGTGGCAGTATATTTCACTGAGGATGAATGGAATCTGTTGACGAAGAAGCAGAGACATATGTACAATTGTGTAATGATGGAGAATTATGAGAACGTGGCTTCTGTGGGTAAGGAACCTGAATCCATTGTCCTTTCTATGAAGACTGAGGTCCCTTTTGTGCTAAATTATCATGGTGCTATGATTCCACTAGAATTATAGAATCATAAGTTGGAATAGACCACAAGGACCATCCAGTTCAACCCCATTCTGCCATGTAGGAATACATTTCCAAACACCATCCAGCCTTTGTTTAAAGACTTCCAAGAAAGAGGACTCCACGAAACTAAGGGAGTTGCACTGTCAAAGAGCTCTTACTGTCGCTCCTCAAAGGGCTTGATGGTTTCAAGATCCTTCACCACGTTGGCTGCCTTCCTCTGGGCATGTTCCAACTTGACAACATCCTTTTTAAATTGTGGGGCCCTGAACTGGACACAGGATTATTCTGACTAAAGCAGAATAGAGTAGCACTATTACATCCCTTGATCTAGAAACTTTACTCGTATTGATGCAACCTAGAATGACATTGGCCTTTTTAGCTGTATACTGTATTGGTTGTGAGTCATCTCCTGGTGCCACACAGCATGAAGCATCCTCTGCAGTTAGCTTGCATCTTGCCATGTGCTCTGACTCAACACTCTATGGAAGTCTCACAGGAAATGATACCACTTTGCAATTAAAATAGTTTTACATATATTTAATGGAATATTTTTCAACTGCCTGACTATCTGGTTCCACTGATTTCTTCATGATAGTTCCCCTTCAATATCTTCATTGCTAGCTCCTATGAGTAAGGATACAATCATTATATGGATTTGGGGGCATCCAGAACAGTGTCATGCTCTGTTCACTCACACCAACTTTATTAATTTAACCTGAAATAGGAAGGGGTGAACATAGGGCTAAATCTTGGGGTAACATCTTCTTCTCTTAACGCTGAGATTCAGTCTTGTCTGTCATTGTACTTGTTTACAGAAGAACTTGTCAGTCATGAGAGAATCCACACAAGAAAGAAGTCACATAAATGCCAGCATTGTGGGAAATGTTTTCCCTACAAGTCAGTCCTTGTCAAGCATCAGAGAGTCCACACAGGAGAGAAGCCATACAAATGCCAGCATTGTGGGAAAAGTTTTTCTTGGCTGTCACACCTAGTGACACACAAGAGAGTCCACACAGGAGAGAAGCCATACAAATGCCAGCATTGTGGGAAATGTTTTTCTTCAAAGTCAGACCTAGTGATACATCAGAGAGTCCACACTGGAGAGAAGCCATACAAATGCCAGCATTGTGGGGAAAGTTTTTCTCGGCTGTCACACCTAGTGACACACAAGAGAGTCCATACAGGAGAGAAGCCATACAAATGTCAGCATTGTGGGAAATGTTTTTCTTTGAAGGGACACTTAGTGAGACATCAGAGAATCCACACAGGAGAGAAGCCATACAAATGCCATCATTGTGGGAAATGCTTTTCTCAAATGTCAAGCCTAGTAACACATCAGAGAATCCACACAGGAGAGAAGCCATACAAATGCCAGCATTGTGGGAAAGGTTTTTCTTTGAAGTCAGACCTAGTGAGACATCAGAGAGTCCACAATGGAGAGAAGCCATACAAATGCCAGCGTTGTGGGAAATGTTTTTCTATGAAGTCAGACCTAGTGAGACATCAGAGAGTCCACACTGGAGAGAAGCCATACAAATGCCAGCGTTGTGGAAAATGTTTTTCTATGAAGTCAGACCTAGTGAGACATCAGAGAGTCCACACTGGAGCAAAGCCATTCAAATGCCAGCATTGTGGGAAATGTTTTTCTTTGAAGGGACACTTAGTGAGACATCAGAGAGTCCACACAGGAGAGAAGCCGCACAAATCCCAGAAGTGAACTAACAATATTTTTGTAAAGAATGAATACAGAAAATCTGTTTTCAATCCAGCAGTGAAAAGGCCCTTATGCTTTTGTTTGTAAGGGTTGTCTATCCATATGTCTACAGTTTGTCTGTGTGTCTGTGGATAAGTGTGTTTATGTTTTAAAGTTATGTTTTGTTAAGTTTAGGTTTTCATTGCTGTTAGTATAGATCATAGTTTATAAATTTGACTGGAGATTGTAGTATAGGTTAGTGAAATAGAGGGGTGGGATTTGTTGCAGCTGGCTCGAATAGTTATGGGAATGATATTAACAGGAAGGGGGTTAGTTTCTGGGGGTGGCAAAGGGGTCTTGTTACCTGTGGGGCATAGACTGTAGGAATTGGAGGTGGGGGCTAGGTTGGGAAGAGGGTGGTATTTTAGGTTTTGGGGTTTTAATGTATAGTTTGGCTTGGAGTGGGCAGTTCTGGCTTAAACATTGAATTCCTTCTATGTGTTCTCAATAAAGTTCTTTGCTATTTCAAAACACTGGACTCTTTGATGCACAGAAGTTCTGCATTTGCACAAAATTGACACTTTCTTCTCTCCTCAGCTCTCAGCTCCATTCCCAGCCATAAGAAGTGAGCAAACACACACACACACACACACACACACACACACACACACACACACTGAGAGAGAAAGAGCTAAATGTACAAAGCAGAGTCTTCCCAGCCTTTCTTTCCTGAGTCCAGTTCTGCAGCTTGGGCTCCATTCCGGAAGGAAAGATGGAAGGAAGGAAGGAAGGAAGGAAGGAAGGAAGGAAGGGCGTACTCCTTCCCTTCTTCCAGAGACAGACATTATTGTAGAGGCTATAGGTGAAGTGTCCATTAACTCAGTGAATAAGATCATACTGGATCAATTTGAATCTGTGAGTACTGAGGATGTGGACAAGCTCCTTGGAAGTGTGAAGAAGACAATTTGCCCTCTCAACCCTTGCCCTTCATGGCTAGTCCGCCAAGGAGGAGATGCACTTAGGACTCTCTTAAGGAGGACTATTTTCCATCTTGCTTAAAAGAAGCGGTGGTTCAGCGTCTTCTGAAAAAGCCCTCCCTAGATCCCTTGGACATGAACAAATTACAGATCCTTCTTCCATTTCTAAGCAATTGAGAAGGAAGTTGCTTTTAACTCCAAGCATTCTTGGAAGAATCAGATTATCTAGACCCATTTCAAATTGGCTTCAAGACGGGATACGGAGCCAAGAATGCTATAGTTGCCTTAGTAGATGATCTTTGCTTGAGCACCGACAGATGAAGTGTGACCCTGTTGAAGCTTTTGGATCTCTCAGTGGCTTTCAATACCATCGACCATTGTATTGTTCTGGAAAGCCTGAGGGAATTGGGGATTGGGGGCAATGCATTGCAGTGGGTCCGGTCCTATCTCTCAAGCAGATTCCAGACAGAGACAGTTTGGGGACAGTTGTTCCTTTAAAAGGGAGTTTAAATTTGCCGTTCCTCGGGCATCATTCTGTCACTAAAGCTGTTTAACATATACATGAAACCTCTGGGAGAGATCATCTGGAGACATGGAGTGGAGTGCTATCAGTACGCTGATGACACCCAACTATATCTCTTCATGCCCCAGACCTCTGCATCAACTAAGGAAGGCATCTCCCCTCTGAATGAATTTCTTGGAGCAGTAATGTGCTGGATGAGGAGAAACAGATTACAACTGAATCCAGATAATCCAGGTATGGAGGTTTGTCAACCGGTCCTGGATAGGGTCACACTTCCCCTAAAGGACTGTGTTTGCAGTTTGGGGGAATCCGTTGGTCCAGATTTGAGTTCAGATAGATGCGATGGCCAGGAGTGCCTATTATCAGCTTTGGTTGATATGCCAACTGCGCCCCTTCCTGGAACCTGTAGACCCGAAAACTATCATGCATGCTCTGGTAACCTCACATCTTGACTTCTGTAATGCGCTCTACCTAAGCTACCCTTGTACCAAGTCTGGAAACTTCAACTAATCCAAAATATGGCTGCCAGAGTGGTCACTGGAAGATCTAGAGGTGACCATATCACACCTATATTAAAATCTCTTAATTGGCTGCCTATTAATTTCAGGGCACAGTACAAGGTCTTGGTTGTAACCTTACTTACAGGATCGCCTTCTCCCATACAATCTGCCCCACACATTGAGGTCCTCTGGTAAAAACCTTGCTACCATTGCCTTCTTCTGAGACTGAGAAAGTGTAAGTTGCCCAAGGGCAGCCAGTGAGTTTCTATGGCCGAGTGGGGATGTAAACTTTGGTTTCTCAGAGTACTAGGCCAATACTCAAACCACTGTATAATACTTAGCCGTAGGGGGTCTGTTTTATGGCCATATTTATTCAGAAGAGACTTTCTTTGAGGCTGAGAGAGAGTGATATATGCAAGCTCACCCATGGATTTCCAAGGCTGAGTGAGGATTCGTATCCTGGTCTCCTGGTCCTAATCCAGCCCTCAGTCCATGGCACCATGCTGTTTCTCTTTCAGACATTTCTTGCTGGCTAGACATGGCTCCAGCTTGATCCCAGAAGATGGACTAGTCTGCCTTTCTGCTTAGATACCATAAAATTAGACTGTTTCTGGACCAGCTGTGGAGGCTCCCTGGGATGCCAGAGGGAATTTGTAGAGGTCTGCTTGCAATCTGGGACTGCTTTGTTTCCCAGCTAATTTCTACGGATGTTTGTCCATGGATTCAAGCATCCAGACCTTGAAAATAGTTTCAAAATGTATCAGTTCCAAAAAGTAACTCTTTTCATTTTATTTTATTTATAGGACATTATTTTAGTATGCCATTGTATTTAAGGTACAGTTGGCCCTTCTTATACATGGATTATTTTATACACAGATTCAAGGATACACGGTTTGAAAAAAAAAAGTATAAATTTCAAATATCAGACCTTGATTTTCCATTTTTTATAAGAGACACCGTTTTGCTATGTCATTGTATTGAATGGCACTTGAGCATACACAGATTTTGTAATACACAGGGGATCTTGGAACCAAACCCCAGCGTATAACAAGGGTCCACTGTAACTTGAACATGCATGGGTTTTGGCATCCACCGTGGGTCCTGGAACCAAACCCCAGCGTATACCGAGGACTGACAGTACTTTTATTTCACATGCTCACTGACTTCCTTGGAAACTTCGCATATTCTTCTTGAATAAGATTATTGCAATCTTGATCATATTCTGAGGTTCCTTGGTCTCAGCCTCCCTTTGATTCTCTTGGATCCCTCTCCAAAATCTCATGGCCCCACAGAGACTCCCAAGAGAGGAGAGGAGGCCTGGCAACCGGAGAAGAGGGGAGGAGGAGGGGGCTTCCTTGCTTCCAGCCCCCAAAGCTGCCTCCCTACAGAAGACCCTCCAGACTCCCATCCTTGGCTCCAAAATGGGGGCTCTTCGCTTCAGCCATCCTTCTCACAGAAGAACCAAATTTGGGGGTCCCCCATCGCCATCTCGAGGCCCCACCTTCCCTTTCCTGCCAAGGAAACCCAGAAGGAGCCCTTCTTCTTCCTAAGCATCCAACAGTCAAAGTCACCAGCCTTCTAGAACCCTGTTCAGGCTCCAAGCCAACCGCCAACCTTTCCCAGAATTCCACGCTCTCCCTCCTCCCAGCGGAGGAGACCAGGAGACGGAGCAATGGGTGCAAACTCCAGGGAAAGAGAGTTTATTTTCTTAAACTTGTAATTTCAGTTGTATCCCTTTATGAGGGAGAATGGCATATTATTATTATTATTATTATTATTATTATTATTAGGAACAATTATGGTAATTAGTTTCTTGTTCCCAAAACCACAGAGCCTTGTGAAATCTCAAAGACGGTGTTTATCACATGGAGGTTTTTGCAGCTCTTTGCAGCTCAGATCCAAAGCCACTGCGGGTCCAATGATGCAAATTCACACAACAATGTGAGTGTTATCACATGCGATTCCTTTCTTCTTCTTTTTAAATAAAGTTTATTGAGTTTAAAATAAAACATACATACATCTTTCTAAAAAACAACCGACAGTTACATTGACAAGGTATATGAGTTATCAATATCTGTATGTAGCCTTTTATCCTCAGAGGTTGAACAGTCAGTTCTTTGGCTTCTCCCATCTCATACCTTCTTCGGATCAGCTTCCCGCTCCTTTTATCTTTCTTACCTCACTCATCCAACTAATCACACTTTCCGTGTCTCTTCCTCCTCGTTCATACATACTCTAACCTTCTTCACATAATTAATCTTCTCTCTTCTCTTTACGAATCTGCCTCTGCATCTACATCTTCTACACACCTTGCTAATCTATCAACTACTTCTTCTAACGTTCTCATCTTCTGCACTAAAAGACTTCTGCCACCATTGATTTATAAAGCTTAGTCCTCTCTTGCAATCCACTTCTCTTCTGTCGGTTCAGTTGTCCATTTGAAGTATAAGTTCTAGAAAATGGTCTGTTTACTTATATGAAATGATACAAATGGATAAACTCTCCTTTAGGATTAAAGAAGGCTCCTGGGAGACTGTTCCTAAGGACTGGTGCAAAGTCTTAGACCACATTAAGAAGAAATGGGGTGATATAATTATATGCTATTATCAGCTACATCTTGGGATACTATGTTAGAGGTTAAAGAGATCATTACTTTTCTCTATCTATGCTGGAAGAAATCTATTGGTTTACTTAGTTGTTGGAACAGTTTACCCTTTACTATAATTCTGCATTTGGTGAAAATAGTTATCCTTCAAGACTGGGCCGCTCTTTCGATCTCCATTTCTTTGCATACAGGATCCTGGCGATAGAAACCATATACATTAAGGTTTTCTCATGTTTCCTATCCAGATTACCTTCAAACATCCCTAATAACAAAGCTTCAGGGGTTAATGGAAGTAGGAACCTATAGCTTTGTTACATTTCCAGCATATGTTATTTGTATGTTTATGTATTTCAGCCAATTTTGCTGGTGTTAGATGCCATCTGAAATATATCTTGTACCAATGTTCCCTAAGGTTTTGGGCCACTGTCACTTTAATGCTTTGATTCCATGCTTTTCCCCATTGATTTAAATTGATAGTGTGACCACAATCTTTGGCCCATTTGATCATTGATTCCTTGATTATTTCTTGCTCTGAGTCCCAGCTTAGCCACACCTTTTATATTTTACCCATCAGACCTTTTTGATATCCTTTGATCAATAAAAGCTTTTCTAGCTCTGACTATAATCTTTTTTCTCCCATGATTTTAGGTCTTGCTGCGTTTTGGAGTATATTTGTTGATATTCAAACCAATTCAGACTAAAACCTTGTAAATTTAAATCTTTTTGTGTTTTGATTTCTATTTCTTCACCCTTAAACTTTAAGAGATCATCATAAATAATCCAATTCCATTCTCTCTCCATTTTCGTTCTGCAAATGGCTTCTAAGGCGAGGCCCATTTTGGGAATCCCATAACTATCCGACCTTTATACTTGTTCCAAATCCTAAACAACGCATGTCTAATACAAGGATTGTCAATCGAGGGATCTGCTTTTTCTTTGTCATATAAGAGAAAAGCATGCCTTCCAAATTTAAGGCCTTCTCCTTCCAATTCTCATGATTCTTTATCCTGCAAATTAATCCAATTTTTAATTAGCCTCATCATATAATTTAATATTGACAACCATTAACCCTCCTCTTTCCTTTGCGTCTTGTAAAACCTTTAGTTTTACTCCAGGGTTTTTCCTTTCCCAAATGAAGTCTATTAAATCCCTTTCCCAATTCTTAAGCATTTTCTCTGGGATTATAATGGGGAGAGTTTGAAATTAAAAGAGGGTTTTAGGTCATATATCTTCATTTTAATGGCAGCTATCTTACCTAAGAAGATAAGTGCAGTTTATTCCAATTATTAATTTCATTTTAATTGTTTTCCACAGAGTGTCATAGTTATTCCCGAAGAGTTCATTTGTTTTATTTGAAATAATTAATCCTAAATATCAAAATTTCCCTTTAACTTCAATTCCATTGAATCTGGTTACTTTGGACATTTGTTCTTTATTCATATTTTTCATTAAAATTGCAGATTTTTTGCAAATTCACTCTGAAATCACTAAAGTCTCCAATGTTTTTTAGGACCTTGATAAGCTTATCTGCATTATCTAAGGGCTCCTCTAGATCTATAAACAAATCATCTGCATAGGCTTTTATTTCATATGTATGTGTTTTAATTGTTACTCCCTTCAAATCAATATCCAATTTTACCTTCCTAATTAAGGTAAACTAAGAAGAGAAGAAGAGATAAGGGGCATCCTTGACGCGTTCCCTTTTTAATTGGAAAGGAGGGGGTTTTCTCTCCATTTCTTTAAATATTAGCCTTTTGATCCGAATACAATCTCTCTTTCCGTCTACGAAAATTATCTCCTATATTCGTCGCCTCTAAGATTTTAAACATTGTGTTCCAATTTAGAGAATCGAATGCTTTTTGTAGGTCTAAAAGAAATAAACCTGGCTGCTTGCCATTATGTCTATGATAGTCCTCCAAAATATTCAAGGCATGCCATGTGTCCTCTTTTAAATAAATAATAATAAATAATAAATAAAAAATAAAAAGTTTATTTATATACCGCCCTTCATACATCAGGGCGGTTAACAACATATATCAAAATACAATAAAAACATTCCACTAAAAACAACAAATTACACAGAAAAGGAATTAAAAAACACTCATGCCAGTGGCCATGCTGACATAGAGGAAGAGGTCAGGAAGCGGTCAGGGGCTAAAAGTCAGGGGTAGGCCTGTTCGAATAGTAAGGTTTTTAACCCCTTCCTAAACTGGGCTAAGGAGGCGGCAGAGCAGAGCTCGGCGGGCAGTGAGTTCCAGAGGTTCGGGGCCAAGATGGTAAAGGCCCTCCTCGAAGTAGATGTCAGCCTAGCCTCTGGAACTCTTAGAAATTGCTGCCCAGAAGATCTGAGTGTGCGGGGCGGATTGTATGGAGAGAGGCGGTCCTCTAGATACCCTGGGCCCAAGCCATTTAGGGCTTTATAGGTCATAACCAACACCTTGTATTGCGCCTGGAAGCAAATAGGCAACCAATGGAGATCTTTTAGCACCGGTGTTATATGGCTGGTCCTGGACGTACCAGTGACCAGATGTGCTGCCATGTTCTGCACTAATTGTAGCTTCCGGGTATGTTACAAGGGTTGCCCCATGTAGAGCGCATTGCAGAAGTCCAAACGAGAGGTTATCAGAGCGTGTACCACAGTTTCAAGGTCCCTCCGGTCCAGGTAGGGACGCAGCTGGTGTATCCGCCAAAGCTGATAACAGGCGCTCCTGACCGTCGCATCCACCTGAGAAGATGGAGTGACGAGTCAAGGAGCACCCCCAGACTGTGTACTGAGTCCTTCACAGGGAGCGTGACCCCGTTCAGAACAGGTGGAAACCACCGCCATCCCTGGGCCGGGTGAACCTATCACAAGTACTTCCATTTTCTCTGGATTCAGGCTGAGTCTGTTTTCCCTCATCCAACCCATTACCGACTCCAGGCAGGCCACGAGAGGAGAGATGCCATCCCCGGTCACTGCATCAGTTGGAGACATAGAGAAGACTATTTGGGTGTCATCAGCGTACTGATAACCCCGCGCCCCATGTCTCCGGATGATCTCTCCCAGCGGTTTCATGTAAATGTTAAAGAGCATGGGAGACAAAATGGCCCCTTGAGGGACCCCCGATGTTAGGGGCCTCTCATCGGAGCACACGTCTCCCAGCTGCACCATCTGGGACCTCCCAGAGAGGTAGGACCGGAACCACTGGAGCGCAGTGCCCCCGATTCCCACCTCTGCCAGGCGCTCCAGAAGGATACCATGGTCTATGGTATCGAAAGCCGCTGAGATGTCCAAGAGCACCAACAGGGACACGCTACCCCTGTCCATGCCCAGACGGAGATCATCGACCAAGGCAACCATGGTCGTCTCAACCCCGTAACGCGCCCGAAAGCCGGTTTGAAATGGGTCAAGATAATCCGTTTCCTCCAGGATCGATTGAAGCTGGATTGCAACCGCCCTCTCGATCACCTTCCCCAAAAATGGCAATAGCGATACAGGCCGATAATTATTATGCATCAGGGGGTTGAGGGAAGGTTTTTTCAGCAAGGTTTTACTACGGCCAATTTTAAGCTGGATGGAAATTGTCCTTCCCTCAAAGATGTATTAATAATCCCGTGTAACAGTGAAGTTACTACCGGTCCCCCCTGAGCCGCTAGCCATGAGGGACAGGGATCGAGAGAGCAGGTTGTCTTCCAGGGAGAAAACCTTTCTGATCCACATCAATAATTTTACTTAAGATCTTTTTAAATCTTTTAGCCAGAATTGCTGTGTATATTTTGTAGTCGGAGTTTAATAACGAGAGAGGCCTATAATTAGCGGGGTCATCGTCTGCTTTGCTTTCTTTCACAATTAAGGTAACATTCGCTTCTTTCCATGTACCTGGTATTGTACCAGTAAGAGCTTCTTTGGAAACTTGGTTTAAGGGGTAGCATAACTCTTCCTTAAATGCTTTATACAAATCTAAGGGAAAGCCATCTGGGGTTTTATGGGCTTTCCTTCCTCTATTGCTTCTAAAATTTCATCAATACTTATATCTGGCTCTAAGAAATTTCTTTGCCCTTCGTCTAGTTTCACTCTTTCTTCTATGTTACACCAATCGAGTGAATTTTCCACCTTGAGATTTTCACTTCCATATAAGTTTCTGAAGGATTCAAAGAAGGTCTGTTTAATATTCTCTTGTCTTGATAATATTTTCCCATCTTTCTTGATTTTTAAGATTTGGTTTCTATTTCTCTTCTCTTTTAATTTAAGGGCTAACGATCTCCCTTCCTTCTTGGCATGCTCTAAATAGTCTAATTGGGGCTCCTTCTGTGGGGCTTCCGCAGTGATTCCAAAGTGACCCCTCATTTTGGGGAAATGGGTAACAAGCGAATGCACAGAAATGTCTTCCAAGCTCACTCCGATTCCACTCCGAATTGGTCTGGTGTGGAATGCATCTTTGCTTCTGCTCTGTTTCACCACCGCAACCCCCCTCGGTTGCAAATTTCCCATGATGCAGTGCTGCAATTCCCCCGATTTCCTTCCGGTGGTCCTTTCGCTTTGGGGGGAATAGGCAGCCAATGGGAGCGGAGGAAGGTCCAGGTAAAGGGAAGGAGGCCATGCCCCCTCAGGAATGGGGATCCAATGGGAAAATCACATTAGTACCCATAGACTTTGGTTTTCTCAATCAAGAATGTTCCTAATACAACGCCGCCCTCTTGTGGATACTCAGGGCACTGCAGCCTCTTAGGCTTCTCACCAACTTCTATCCTGGAGTGCCATCTGGTGGCCACTCTTGGAAATTCATTAATAGCAGTTAACAAAATTAAACAGTATATTAAAAAAAACATGAAACAAGATAGACAAGGAAACTGTTACATGGATTTGTAATTGGTTGACCAGCCAAAAAGAAAGGGCGCTCAACAATGACTCCTTTTCATCCTGGAGAGAAGTGACCAGTGGGGTGTCCAGTGGGGTTCTGTTCAACATCCTTATCAATGACTTGGATGACAGAATTGGGGGCATACTTATCAAATGTCCAGATGAGACCAAACTAGGAGGAGTACCTAATACCCCAGAGTACAGGATCAAAATTCAGAATGACTTGAATGGACTAGAAAGCTGAGCCAAAGCTAACAAAATGAAATTCAATATGGAGAAATGTAAGGTACTGCATTAAGGGCAGAAAAATGAAATGCACAGATATAGGATGGAGGCCAACTGGATGAATGAAACTACATATGAAAGTGATCTGAGAGTCTCAGGTAGACCACAGGTTGAACATGAGTCAACAGTGCAATGCGGCAGCTAACAAGGCCAATGCCTTTTTAGGCTGCATCAATAGAAGTATAGTGTCTAGATCAAGGGAAATAATAGTGCCACTATTCTGCTCTTGTCAGCCCCCACCTGGAATATTGTGTCCAGTTCTAGGCACGAACACTGAAAAAGGATGTTGAGAAACTGGAGCACGTCCAAAGGAGGGTGACTAAAATGGTGAAGGATTTGGAAACTTAAGATCACAATCGGACAGTCTCAATGCTTCAGGCAAGGAGCATCAGCTGCCCTTGGTTCGCCTCTGACATCTTCCTCCTCCGCATCTTTAACTTGGGCACTATCCACTTCATAAGGTCCTTTAATTCCTTTATGTCTTCCTCCATTCGATAAACGTCTACCTGGGGTTTTTCTGCCCTGGGGCGGCTATCAAGCGACTCCCCCACTGCCAGGTCCCAGGCTGTCACTCTGCCACCCGACGGCCTTCCTTTCCCCAGTCTGGGGCCGGAAACCCAAATCCTCCAGTGGTGGCCTGGATGGTGTGAGCTTCAGGAGGTTTCCCAGTCTTGGGCTTGGCCCTAGTTCCTCTGAAGAAGGCATCTGCTCCTCCACCACCGGACTCTCCAGAACCACCGGGTTCTCCAAGAACTCTTCTTGTTCCTGGGTCTCCATTGGAGTTAAAACTGTGAGACTTTGCAAACGGTGAGATCTGGAGTCAGTCCTGTGCTCAAAAAATGAAACTCATTTGAAACAAAAGAAGCTTTATTGATGAATCCAGGTAGAAACATCCATTCACACCTTTTTGCAAAGTCTGAAGTCCAAAGGACAAACAACACAAGCGGAGGTTGCATAGATACCAAGGTTGTCTCTACTTCCCTTCCCTTCTCCCAGACAGCCTCACCTTGAAGAGCGGTGTTCCCAAGCCAGCTTCACTCCTCCTTGATAACCATCTCCAGCTGCAACCCCAGCCCCTCTCCAAACGCCCTCCTTCATCTAAAAGCCACTCCATCTGTTCTTCTATCATTTTCCATTACGTATTTTCTATAACCCATCACTCTACACTACCTACTATGAACTCCAACCGTAACTCCTACTTTAATAGCCAAGCCGTAATATTTTTATCCTTTATGAAATAACTCTTTTACACTAGTTCTGACATGCAATGGACCTTTCTCAATCCTTCAGGGACACACCACCAGTATGAAGTGACAATTCTCCCATCTCAATCGTTCAGGCAAGGAGCATCAGCCTGAGGTTGCAATGGGCCAGTCTCAATCTTTCAGGTAAAGAGCACCACCCTGAAGTCACAATAGTACTGTCTCAATTCATTAGGCAAGGAAACTCAGGCTGAGATCACAATGGGCCAGATTCAATCCTTCAGGCAAGGAGCATGAGACTGAGTTCAAATTGGGCCAGTCTGAATCCTTCAGGCAAGGAGCATTGGCCTGAGATCACAATGGGCCAGTCTAAATACTTCAGGCAAGCAGCATCAGCCTCAGGTTCTAATGATCACATCTCAAACCTTCAGGTAAGCAGCATTAGCCTAAATTCACAAGGGTCCCATCTCATTGCTAGAGGCAAGGAGCATCAGCCTGAGGTTGCAATGGGCCAGTCTCATTCACGTAAAGAGCACCAGCCTGAAGTCACAATATGTAAGGAATCCCTTTATTCATTCATTTATTCATTTAGGGATTTATGCCATAAAGGTTATAGGTTTAGGTTTAGATTAGAGTTAGGATAGATGGGATTTATGGTGGGTTAAAATAATATGTTTTAATATGTGCTTTAATAGAAGATACTAGAAAGAGGTAGAGAGATCATGGCTAAGGAATGTGCCAAGTGGCCCCTTTCTCCTCCTCCCCGCCGCCGCAGGGTGTCCTTGGGGCTTGAAGCCCCAAGGACACCCCTTTCCAGGCTGCGGGGAAGCAGCCTTTTGCCGCTTCCCCGCAGCCTGCAAAGCGGCGGATCGGGGCCTCGGAGGCTGCCGGTCTGGCAGCTGAGGCCCCGATACACTGGGGAAAGGGGCGGATGCAGGCTGCCCCAAACGGGCGGTCTGTAACCCACCATAATAGCTTTCCATTATCTATTAGTCATATTCTAGATGCTAAACCAAAGCTTACATCAAGTGTCTTAACCCTCTTGTTGTTTTTTTTATCCATTTGTTTCCTCTTATCTGATGCGTATTTATCTTAAATGTCCTTGTAGTAAAAGAAGTGAAGAAATAAAAGGAGAGTAAAAGAGTCCTCAGCCTGCAAATTCCTCTTAACTATCTATCAATGTGAAATTGTATCTATAACATAATTACCTATATTAAGAAAAGTTAATATTCATAATATTTCTAACATTTCTATTATATTTACATACTTATTTATTTTTCTCCATATATTTTTCTACACATAGCCATTCCTTTTCCCTTTCGTTTATTGCCTCTGTTTGGGCATTCTTCAGTTGAGCAGTTAGAATATCCATTTCCATTGCTTCGAGCAATTTATGAAGCCATTCCTCTTTTGTAGGTATTGTAGGTTTTTTCCATTGTTTGGCATATATGATTCTTGCTGATGTCACCATGTATAAAATTATTCTTCTATATCTCTTTTCTATATCTTTATCTATTATTATGGTTGTCATATTTAAAAGGTAGAGGAGAGGGTCATAAGGGATTGAAATTTGAAGCATTTCCGACATCACCGCATAGATTTCTTTCCAATATTGACAGGCATATTTGCAATTCCATCACATATGAAAAAAGTTGGCATCGGGTTTCTGACATTTCCAGCATCTTGCGTTTCCTATCTTATATATCAAATTCATCTTATTCGGTGACATGTTCCAATGATGAAACATCTTCAAAAAATTTTCTTTGTAGCTTTAGCACAGTGTATATTTCTTGCTATCCCGACAGGTCTTTTCCCATTTTCCCAACTCTATGGGTTTACCGGTCTCTATTGCCCATTTTAACATGGTATCTTTTACTGTTTCCTGTTCTAGGGATCTTCTGTTTATGATTTTATAAAACTTAGATATATGACCCCCTTTATCCTCAAAAAATACCTCGTCCATTTCAGATTTTCCTTTTATATTCAGATTTGCTTTATCTATCTTGAATCTTTCCCAAAGTTGCCTGTATAGATACCAATCCTCCAATAGACCTTCTGATTTCATAAGTTGTAGAGATTTAAATTTTCCTGATTTGTCTAAGAGATCTTTATACGTTAGTCATTGGGAAGAGTTTTATTTCTTTGAAATAGCGCTTCCTGACTAGAAACCCATAAATGTATCTTAGGGGAAGAAAACTTCTTTAATTTTTATCCAAACCTTTAACAGAGAGTTTCTTATGAAATGATGCATGAAGGTTTTATTGGCTTTGTTTTTATTATACCACATGAAAGTGTGGTAGCCATATTGTAGCTGTATGCTTTCTAGTAATAACATCCTCTTATTTCTCAGTTTAACCCATTCTTCGATCCAAGATAGGCAAGATGCGAAGTAATAGGCTTTGAGGTTTGGTAATGCACATCCACCTCTCGATGTTTCTTCAGATAGTATTTTCCATTTTATTCTTGCCTTTCGCCCATTCCATATAAATCCAGATAGTTCTTTTTGCCAGCTGTCTATGCACTTCATATGAGAGATGATAGGTAGGTTTTGAAATAGGAAGTTTAATCTTGGAAGCACGTTCATTTTGATCGTTGCTATTTTCCCCAGAAAGGATAGTTTTAATTTAGACCACTTTTCAAGATCAGCTTTTATTTTTTTCCATGTCATGGTGTAGTTGTTATTAAAAAGATCAATATTTCTTTTCGTTATAGTAATCCCTAGATATTTAGCTTTCTTTTCAATTTTGTAGCCCGATTTTTCTTTTAGTAATTTTTCTTCATTTTCTGGCATATTTTTAGTTATTATAATTGTTTTTTCTTCATTAACCTTAAATCCTGAATGTGAGCCATATTCCTGTATTATGCTTTTAAGGTAGGATATACTAAGGGAGGGATTTTCCAGATACAGTGGTACCTCGGGTTACGAAATTAATTCGTTCCGCCGCGGCGTTCGTAACCCGATACATTTCGCAACCCGAAAAGGCTTTTGCGAAGCACGGCTAGCGGCTTGAAAGCCGCTAGCCGCGCTTCGCATTTGAATTTCGCGCCGAAAAAAATTTCGTAACCCGAAAAAAATATCGTAACCCGGAACAGGTTTTTCCTATCTAACTTTTTCGTATCCCGGAAATTTCGTAACGCGATCAATTTGTATCCCGGGGTACCACTGTACAAGATAATATCATCTGCGAAAGCATTTAGTTTAAAGTTTTTGTCTTGTATCTTAACTCCTTGAATCCTTTGATCTGCCCTTATTTGATTGTTTAAGATCTCCAAGGTCAAGATGAACAGTAAAGGGGACAGAGGCAACCTTGTCTGGTTCCTCTTTTGATCTCGATATCTTTTGTCCTTGTATTATTGACTATAATTTGAGCTTTCTCCTCCCTATATATGGCTTTAATCCATTTCACAAAGTTCTCACCAGCATCAATTTTTTTAATAGTTTCAAATATAAAGGGCCATCTGACCCTGTCGAACGCTTTTTCGGCTTCCAATAGGATCATTGCTAAAAAAATTTCACTGTGGTGTTCAAAGTATTCCTAAATATCAATTGTACCTCTTATATTGTCTCTCATCTGTCTTTTTGGCAGAAACCCATTTTGATCTTTATGTATTACTCGATTTAAGATTCCTTTCAGTCTTTCTGCTAGAATTAAAGTAAAGATCTTATAGTCGGTATTAAGTAGTGATATCGGCCTATAAAATTTTGGTTCATCTCTTTCTTTATTTTCCTTCGGGATTCATGTAATATAAGCAGATTTCCAAGATTCAGGGATACCGTGTTCCTGTATGTCATTCAGTGTATCTTTCAGGGGATTTATGATTATTTCTTCAAGATGTTCATAGTATGCTGCTGGTAAGCCATCTGGCCCAGGTGTTTTATTTGGGGAGAAAAGGTCAGTTTTGTGCAGATTCAGAACTTATATAAATCAATGAGTCCATTGTGTTGAAATAACAAAGAACTTTATTAAGAACACAATCGCGTGATACAGAACGCCCAAAAAGGGCAGTCTCCCGCCACCCCGGTTTGCTCCGCAAGGGAGCCAAAGTGAACAAACCGCGCAGCTCCGTCGCGGAACAAAAAGAACCCACAAAAACCAGGTTCTTCTTATGGCGCCTTTGTGACACCACAAGGTGTCAATGGCACACTTGCAGTGTCATAAAGGCGCCAGGACGTGCATATGCTACGTGTCCATTGCGTCAAAATGGCAGCACCCGTGTGTACAGGGCGCCCCCATTTTGATGCCCCATCACGTGCTAGGAGTGAGGCCAGTATGGACGCTACGTTCTCGGCCAACCCCTAGCACATGAAGGGGGCTGCGCACAGGCCCATTTAAATCAGGCCAGAGTCAGAAATTCTGCATTTCAGTCAGAACTGCCCACCCCAAGCCAAATAATACATTAAAACCCCAAAACGTAAAACTTCACCCTCTTCCAAACCTAGCCCCCACCTCCAATTCCCACAGTCAATGGCCCACAGGTAACAAGGCTACCTTTGTCATTCCCAGAAACTAGTCCCCTTTCTGTTAATACCTTCCCCCCAACTTTCTTCATCCAACATCCCACATATTCCAAAGGCTATCTATCAAATAACTATTCTAACCAGCTGCAACAAATCCCACCCTCTATCTACCTAACCCTATTCCACAACCCATAATCCCCAGTCAAATTTATAAACTAAAGCAATGATCTACACTAATAGCAATTAAAAGCTAAAATTAAGAAAATATAACTTTAAAACATACAGACATATGGACAGACAAACCTAACACACAAATCACAAGCGCATTTTCTTATCACCAGAAATAAAAATATATTCTTTGTATTCCTTCTTCACAAAAATAATATTAGTTCATTTCTGGGATTTGTGTGGCTTCTTTCCTGTGTGGCCTTTCTGATGTTCCACTAGGTTTGACTTCCGAGAAAAACATTTCCCACAATGCTGGCATTTGTATGGCTTCTCTCCTGTGTGGACTGGGAACACGGCTCTTCAAGGTGAAGCTGTCTGGGAGAAGGGAAGGGAAGTATAGACAACCTTGGTATCTATGCAACCTCCGCTTGTGTTGCTTTATCTTGGGAATTGGGGGCTGGCTTAGGGAGGGGTTGAGCAAGTTCCTTTGGACTTCAGCCTTGTCTTGGGAACACTGCTCTTCAAGGTGAGGCTGTCTGGGAGAAGGGAAGAATCTCAGGAAGAGTTAAAAGATGAAGGAATTGATTCAAATTGGTTTGAATGTTGACAAATTCAACAGAGAACAAAATGTGATTTAAAAGAATGGGGAGGGATTCAAAAAAAATCTGAATGAGAAGAAATATTAGAAATTAGAGGAAACAAGGTGTGATGGGCAAAATTTATAAAGTATTATTATTATTATTATTGTGGGACACGGAGGAAGAAACCATTAAAGAGGTAATGCTTAGTTGGGCGAAGGACACAGGACACGCGATTGATTACCATAAATGAGAAAACACATGGAAGAAGGATGTCAAATTTACATTGGCACAAAGCTTGAGAGAAAAATGGTTGAAAATGTCCTTGAGATGGCATCTAACCCCAATAAAAATAGGCAAAATGTATAAGAAAATGAGTAATTTATGTTGGAAATGTGAAAAAGCATCAGGCTCCTATTTTCATTGTTGGTGGAAATGCGGAAAAGCGAAAGAATACTGGAGGCAGAGAATAGATGCAATAAATACCATGCTAGAAATTACACCAGAAGAAACTCCAGGATGAATGTTATTAAGGATGTTGGAGGACAATACAGTTAAGAAGTATGGGAGGATATGGATGTCTATGTTAGCTAGTACAGTACAAGGTGTTGGTTATCACCTTTAAAGCCCTAAATGGCTTGGGTCCAACCTATCTCCGGGACCGCCTTCTCCCCTACAATCCTCCCTGCTCAATCCGCTCCTCTGGGAGAGGCCTACTTCAGCCACAAAAATCTAGGCATTCGACTACCTCCCAGAGGGCATTTTCCATCATCGCCCCCAGACTGTGGAACAGCCTCCGGATGAGATCCATCTACTTACATCCTTAGACAGCTTTAAAAAGGCTGTTAAGACGGATCTCTTCCAGCAGGCCTTCCTAGAATAGAGAACCCGGCCTTAGAAGAATGTCTGGGAAAGATACTGCTGCTCCCACTGGTTGTTTGCGGGTGTGATGTTGCTGACTTTTTGGTCAGTTTTTAACTTGTATGTTTGTTTGTGTATTTTTTGTTTTGTGCCTTTTGAAATACTGTATTGGATTTAATACTTTTTTAAGCAGGGGAGGGTATTAGGGATTTTATATGTTCTGTATTTTTAACTTTGTTAGCCGCCCCGATTGTTCTCAGAGGGGCAGGATACAAATAAATTATTATTATTATTATTATTATTATTATTATTATTATTACTAGTGCCAGGGTTTATACGCGAGGAAATGGAAGACAAAAGGAATACCAGAAACAGAAGGATGGGTTAACTCTCTCTATGATTTATTGCAGAAGGACAAACTATCATTCATATTGAGAGAAAATTCGGGAGAAACTACATCAGAAGACTAGGGGAAAGTATTAGGTTTCATTAGGAGAAATGGGGAAATAATTTGATTGATGATCCTTCTTGTTGCACTTTAATTTACTATTTATGTAAATAATAATTTGTATTTTTGTTAGAGGGAGAAAGAGATAAACTAAGGAAGAAGTATAGAAACAAACAAATAATAAAAAGTGATATAGCGTATGATAGAATCTCGACAATGACAATTATAGAGAAAGAAAAAGAAGACTGGAAAACCAAGTGGTTATCTGTGTCAAAGATATCCGTATCAGATACAAGGTAGTAGTTGGTACATTTGGAAAGTATAGTATTGTTAAGATACTGGAGGAGGAGGATATTAGCAAAAGAGCAAGGTTTAAGAGAGCATTTAGTTGGATCATTCTCACAAAGTGGAGGAAGTCACAGATAAGTAGGAATGTGTGTGTTATGAATGTAAGAGTAGAGAGAAAGTGTTAATGTTTAAGAAGAAAGGGGTGAAAGGGAAAGCAAGTGAGTGACTTACAAACAAGAATACGACAAGAAGAATCAAGGAAAGCAAAGATTTGGGTTAAAGAAGAAAGAAAGAGAAAGAAGAGGGTCAAGATAGAGCATCTCTTATAAGGTAAATAAGAAGCGTAAATAAGACTCTGCCTTGACGAAAGAAGAGGTATTGATTTAATAAATGTAGTGTGTGTTATGTAATTTTTTTAAAACTACTCAAAATTTGTCAGTTAAAAAAAACAGGCCTTTCTGTCAGGAAGTTCCTCCTAATATTGAGGCAGAATCTCTTTTCCTGGAACTTGCATCCCTTGCTCCGGGTTCAAGTCTCTGGAGCAGCAGAAAACAAGCTAGCTGCCTTCTCAATATGACATCCCTTCAAATATTTAAACAGGGCTATCATGTCACCCCTTAACCTTCTTTTCTCCAGGCTAAACTTCCCCAGCTCCCTAAGGCCTTCCTCATAGAGCTTCATGGTTTCCAGGCCCTCCACCATTTTAGTCGCTCTCCTTTGGACATGCTCCAGTTTCTCAACATCCTTTGTAAATTGTTGTGCCCAGAACTGGACACAATATTCCAGGTGAGGTCTGACCAAAGCAGAATAGAGTGGCCCTATTACTTCCCTTGATCTAGACACTACACTTCTATTGATACAGCCTAAAATTGCATTGGCCTTTTTAGCTGCCGCATTGCACTGTTGACTCATGTTCAACTTATGGTCTACCTGGACTCCTAGATCCATTTCACACATAGTTTCATACAGCCAGGTGTTCCCCATCCTATATCTGTGCATTTCATTTTTCTGCCCTAATTGCAGTACCTTACATTTCTCTGTGTCGAATTTCATTTTGTTAGCTTGGGTCCAGCTTTCTTGTCTGTTCAGGTCATTTTGAATTTTGATCCTGTCCTGTATTAGCTATTCCTCCTAATTTGGTGTCATCTGCAAATTTGATAAGTATACCCCCATTTCTGTCATACAAGTCATTGATAAAGATGTTGAATACCAATGGGCCCTGGACTGAACCCCACTGGACACCCCACTGGTCACTTCTCTCCAGGATGAAAAGGAGCCATTGTTGAATATCCTTTGGGTTCGGCCAGTCAACCAATTACAAATCCATGTAACAGTTACCTTGTCTAGATTGTTTCATGTTTTTGTTTTATATACTGTTTAATTTTGTCAACTGCTATTAAGGTGCATAGCTATGAGATTCTTTGATATGAAACATTTTAATAAATAAAGAGGGATTGCAATCCTATATATCCATATTATCAGACATAACTCCAGAGAATGTTAGCCTTTTGGATGCCACAAGGTTCCTCTCATTCTTCAATGGAAGAAGCAACACTTCAGCTGCCTTCTAGAAGATAAAGCAGAAAGGCTTCCAAAAGGACTGAAGCCTTGGGCAACTCTCACTCTCTCAGCCTCATAGGATGGCCATGGGAAACCCACTCTGAAGAAACCAGCCAAGAAAACCCCTTCAGAGACACCCATAAGGTCACCATAAGACCTGGAAATAACTGGAAGGCAGACACCAAGAACAACATTGGGAAATAGGGGCAAGCCTTGCCTTGGGAAAGTGTAATGACTGGGCTCCAGTCAATGGAGGCCTTCTTCAGGCAGAAAAGGGAGGTTTATGCAAATGCAGAATGACATCACTGCTAAGGAAGGCTCTCTTGACCAATCAGAGAGCAAGATAAAGGTCCTTCTGGAAGCTTCTGTGAGAAGGAGATATAAGGCCCGAGAGACCAAGAGACAGTTGGGGGAATTGTGTCGGTTGGAGATCGAGAGAGAGAGAGTTAAAGAGCGGATCTTGGAAGTTAGTCTCAGAATTGGACGCTTGGGTTTATTTATTCTTTTAATAGCTTGTATGAATTGAATATTATATACTTACAAATATTGTACCTGCAAGACTCTTAATATCTTGTGTGACTTATATTTCAGTTATATTTTGTTATCTATAATAAATACCTCCTTGGAGTATTTATTACTCAATGCTCCTTTTACACGTGTTTTGGCTCAGTTGATGCTTGGAAGATCAGTAAAGAAGTAGAAATAAGGTTCCTTAACTGGTCCCAGTGTAGGTTAAGGGAAATCCTTTTATAATTCACTGGGTGGAGGCAGCGAGATTTAAGGAAGTTAAGGGTCTCCTGGGCTAAGAGCCATAATGTCTGAGGCAGTTTACATACCGCCCTTGGGGCGGCCTCCACCCATCCTTTTCCCCGATGGATTGAGGCCTCAGCTGCCACAGCGGCAGCCCCCAGATCCCAATCTGCCATTTTTCCAGGCAGCAGGGAAGTGGCAAAACGGCGCCTTCCCGCAGCCTGGAAAGGAGTGTCCATGGGGCATCAAGCCCCAAGGGCACCCCGACAGCGGCGGGGAAATGGAGAATGGGGCCCCTCAGCCCCTTCCTCCTTTGTGTCACTGATGCAGCCATGTAAAGGTTGCGCCAGTGACACAAACCAAGGAAGGAGCTGGATTCAGTTTCAGTCTTTTTTTCCTCATGCAGCCAATTTTTTTCTCAAGACATTAATTCATGGTGGAGATGCCTTCTTTAGTTGACACTGAGGTCTGGGGCATGGAGAGTTATATCTGGGTGTCATCAGCGTACTGATAACACCCCACTCCATGCCTCCAGATGATCTCTCCCAGCGGTTTCATGTAGACGTTAAACAGCATTGGAGACAAAAGGACGCCTGAGGAACACCATATTTAAGCTCCCTTTTAGAGGAACAACTGTCTCCAAGCATTACCATCTGGAATCTTCTTGAGAGATAGGACCAGAACCACCGCAACGCATTGCGATCCCCAGTTCCCTCAGACTTTCCAGAAGGATGCCATGGTTGATGGTATCTAAAGCCACTGAGAAGTCCAAAAGCATCAAGAGGGTCACACTTCCCCTGTCAATACTCAAGTGCAGATCATCTACTAAGGCGACCAAAGCAGTCTTGACTCCGTATCCTGTCCTGAAGCCAGTTTGAAATGGGTCTAGATAATCTAATTCTTCCAAGACTACTTGGAGTTGAAGAGCAACTGTCCTCTCAATCACATTGCTTAGAAATGGAAGATGGGAGACCAGTCTGTAATTGTTCATGTCCAAGGGATCTAGGCAGGGCTTTTTCAGAAGCGGCCGTACCACTGTTTCGTTTAGGGAAGATGGAAAATAGCCCTCCCTAAGAGCTACATCTATGATATATCTCAGGTGAGTCCTAAGTCCATCTCCTTCTTGGATGACCAGCCATAGAGGGCATGGGTTGAGAGGGCAAGTCGTCTTCTTCACACTTCCAAGGAGCTTGTCCACGTCCTCAGTATTCAGAGATTGAAACTGATCCAATATGATCTTATTCACGGAGTCACTGGACACCTCACTTATAGCCTCTGCCTTAATGCCGGTGTCCAAGTTGGCTCTTATCTGAGAGATCTTATGCGTGAAATGATCAATTAAAGCGTCACAGTGTGCTGTGGTATGTTCTAATAATGGGTTCTGGGAGGCAGAGACCCGAGTCAGGTCCCAGATGCGTCCCCTCCACATCAACATTCCCTTTATGCTTCTCTTCCGTTGCAGCTTTCCCTCCTTCCTTCCTTTTTCTTTAACCTACATCCCTTCAAAGGAGTCCAAGACCCTTTCAGCATGTTCTCAGAATGGGGGGGGATCTTTCTGGCACCATAGGTCTCTCTACTGGTCCTCCTCCAGAGGGTTGTTGTGAAGGACTAGGTATATATTTGTGTGGGGGATGCTCTGGGATCTTTTGGGCCTCTAAGCCTAGATCCCAGTGTGCCAGGGATGTGTCAGTCTCCCCAGAAGGAGCTTTAGGGTCACTCTGTCTGCCTCCTCCTGACTTTGGCCTAAACTTGGGCTTTTCTCTCCCCCCAAACAGAGCTCTCTCTCCCCAGGGAAATTGCTCCCCCATAAAAATGGTGTTTCCATTGCTATCTTGTGTGATGCTATTTATTTGGCACAAAAATCTTCCCCAAATGAGGTATGAGAAGGGTCTTTCCTCTGCCCCACTTTTCAGGAGGGAAGGAGCTCTTAAAAGCCCTTTTTATCTTTGGATCTACCTCCCCTCCATGGCCATGCCTCTCTCCAAGGGTCCCCCTGCCCTCATAATAACCCCCCCCCAAGTACTCCCAAGAGGGAGTGGAGGCCTGGCAGGACCCCTGCCTTTCTTTGGGGGGAGGAGATTGGGGTTTCCTTCCGCCAGAAGAACCTCCAGCCATTCCTTCGAATGAACAAGGGCTCTCTCCACTCCCTCAGAACAGACTGTGAGGGCAACAATGGCTTCAGTGGCTGAGACTGCACATGCACATATGCCTGAAAGGTCCCTCCTCAGCATGCGCAGGCATAACAAGGCCCTAGCTGCTGGTGCTGCTTATTCCACTTGTGGCCTTTGGAAGAAGGGAAGGAGAATGTCCTTCCTTCCTTCCTTCCTTCCTTCCTTCCTTCCGGAATGGAGCCCAAGCTGCGGAGATGTACTCAGGAGGGATAGGCTGGGAAGACTCTGCTTTGTACATATAGCTGTGTCTCTCTGAGTGTGTGTGTGTGTGTGTGTGTGTTTGCCTCTGTTATAGTAGAGCTGAGGACTAAAGAGAGAAGAAAGGGTCAGTTTTGTGCAAATTCAGAACTTCTGGGCATAAAAGAGTCCAGTGTGTTGAAACAACAAAGAACTTTATTAAGAACACTCAGGCGGGGTACAGACCGCCAAAAACAGATGCCTCTTTGGTGCCTCTCTCTACTGCGTGGCACCACCACAGCATACAAATTGTGTGGCACTGCTGCACAGCAAAGAAGGAGCTCCAAAAAGTGGCTTTTTGTGGCACCAGAAAGCGCCAAAGATGGCACGGTTACGTCTTGGAGGTGGCGCAGCTGCGACGTAATTGTTGTGTGTGCCATATGTATGGTGCTGCACAACTGCAGCACCTACATAATGTGCTAGTATTGCGGGATTTGTGCACACGCTGCCCGAGGTAACCCTAGCACGTCATGGATGCGCCGCAAAGGGTCTGTCTGGACAGGGCCATAGAAATTATGTGTGTAAGCTAGAACTGCCCATTCCAAGGCAAAGAATAAATTAAAACACCCAAACCTAAAACTCCACCCTCTTCTAAACCTAACCCCTACCTTCAATTTCCACAGTCTATGCCCCACAGGTAACAAGCCCCCCTTTGCCATTCCTAGAAAGCAGTCCTTTCTGTTAATACCGGCTCCCATCTTTCTGCGGCAAACATCCCACAAATTCCAAAAGCTATAATTCCCATAACTATTCTAGCCAGCTGCAAAAAATCCCACCCATCTATTCAGCTAAGCTATTCCACAACCCATAATCCCCAGTCAAATTTAAATAATGAAGCTATCATCTATACTAATAGCAATTATACCCTAAACTTAAAATATAACTTTAAAACATAAGCAGACATATGAACACACAAAATCACAATGGCCTTTGCTTATCACCATTGTCTTAAAAATATATTCTTTCTAGTCTTTCTTGACAAAAATAATATTAATTCACTTCTGGGATTTGTGTGACTTCTCTCCTGTGTGGCCTCTCTGATATCTCAATAGGTCTGACGTCTGAGAAAAACACTTCCCACATTGCTGGCATTTGTATCAGTTCTCTCCAGTGTGACCTTTCTCATGTGTCATTAGGTATGACTTTGACGAAAAGCATTTCCCACAATGCTGGCATTTGTATGGATTCTCTCCATTGTGACCTTTCTCATGTGCCATTAGGTATGACTTTGATGAAAAGCATTTCCCACAATGCTGGCATTTGTATGGATTCTCTCCAGTGTGACCTTTCTCATGTGTCATTAGGTATGACTTTGACGAAAAGCATTTCCCACAATGCTGGCATTTGTATGGATTCTCTCCAGTGTGACCTTTCTCATGTGCCATTAGGTATGACTTTGATGAAAAACATTTCCCACAATGCTGGCATTTGTATGACTTCTGTCCAGTGTGGACTCTCTGATGTTTCACTAGGTCTGACTTCCAAGAACAACATTTCCCACAATGCTGGCATCTGTATGGCTTCTCTCCTGTGTGGACTCTCTGATGTCTCACTAAGTCTCCCTTCAAAGAAAAACATTTCCCACAATCCTGGCATTTATATGGCTTCTCTCCTGTGTGGATTCTCTGATGTGCCAATAGGTATGACTTGGAAGAAAAACATTTCTCACAATCCCGGCATTTGTTTGGGTTCTCTCCTGTGTGGACTCTCTGATGTGCCAATAGGTACAACTTGGAAGAAAATCGTTTCCCACAATCCCGGCATTTGTATGGCTTCTCTCCTGTGTGGACTCTCTCATGTGCCAATAGGTGTGACTTCTGAGAAAAACCTTTCCCACAATGCTGGCATTTGAATGGCTTCTCTCCTGTGTGGACGCTCTGATGCATCACTAGGTTTGACTTCAAAGAAAAACCTTTCGCACAATGCTGGCATTTATATGGCTTCTCTCCTGTGTGGACTCTCTGATGCATCACTAGGTTTGACTTCCAAGAAAAACATTTCCCGCAATGCTGGCATTTGTATGGATTCTCTCTTGTGTGGACTCTCTGATGCTTGACAAATTCTTCTGTAAAGGAGGACAATGACAGACAAGACTGAATCTCAGTGTTAAGAGAGGAAAGGGTTACCCCAAGATTTAGCCCCACGTTTATCCCTCCCTATTTGAGGTTAAATTAATAATGTTGGTGTGAGTGACCTGAGCATGACCCTGTTCTGGATGCCCCAAATCCATATAATGACTGTATCCTTACTCAGAGCTACCAAAGAAGAAATTGAAGGGGAACTGTCATGAGGAAATCAGTAGAAGCAGATAGTCAGGCATTTGAAAAATATTCCAATATATATATATGTAAAAATACTTTGATTGAAAAGTGGCATCACTTCCTGTGAGACTGCCATAGAGTGTTGAGTCAGAGCACATGGCATGATGCAAGCGAACTGCAGAGGATGCTTCATGCTGTGTGGCAGTATACAACCAATACAGTATACAGCTCACATGTGGAATGATGTGGGTTGGAGTTGTGTGTACAAGAGATTGTGAAGTATAGGAAGGGCAATTAATTCAGCTTCCTTACCCACAGAGGCCACATTCTCGTAATTCTCCATCATGACATCATTGTACATAAGTCTCTGCTTCTTCGTCAGCAGTTTCCATTCATCCTCAGTGAAATATACCGCCACATCTGCAAAGGTCACCTGCAACAGAAAATAGCCCTCATTCAGAGAATGACTAAAAAAAAAGGGGGGGAGCACATAAAGCATCCCAAAAATTATTTGATCACCTCAGAATTTAGTTCAGGAAATAAACTTTAAATTCTGTTAGCAAGAAAAAAGCTACTGCCTTTGAAATCCAGTTTGTCTCAAATTCTTTCAATATAATATACAATATATTAACCAATATAATTTAGGCCATGGCTGGGATATTGATGATGGATTAGGATACTGACTGTCCCAACACATACAGTACATTTAGCCACCAAAGATTATAGTGGATTTAGCAATTTGTTGCCAAATTTCAGAGGCAAATGTCATTTTTAAAAAGCAGTTCTGGGGAGCAATGTGGGTTTGAGGGCCATGGGGCCACCCCCACTTTATATCCAGTGATATTCTCCTATATCACCCAATGTTTCACAGCTGGTAAAAACAAGACACATGTGGACAAGGAAAACCAGAAAGTGGTGAAGATGGTCAAAGTTGTTTATGAGGAAGATCCCACAACTGGGAAAGGGCACATTAGGTTGCTTTTGCCTCAGACTCCTAGCAAAGGAAAGTCCCTGCCCCTTTCTTTCTTCTCCTCTCCCGACCTTTGAGTTGAAGGGGTGCAAACTCCTTTGCACGCTTTATGCAGAAATTGAAGTGACTGAAGAAGGGGGAAAGTAGGAGGAGGAGGAGAGAGAAACCAGAACATTTGAAAAGCCCCTGAAAAAGTGGGGTGTCAGAGGATTAACCAGGACTGTCTCTGCCAAA
>JACSCI010000247.1:21429-36751 GCA_016801065.1 Sceloporus tristichus | reverse complement strand
GCGGCCTTATAGTAGCTGCCACATGCTAACAAAAATTGCTTTTATTATGCTTGCATCCCTTGGTATTCTCTTTGCAAAATGTCTCCACAATGGGATGCTTGCTCCTTTGTGGTTTAGTAGCTTCCATGTTTGTAACTATTATTATTATTGTTGTTGTTGTTGTTGTTGTTGTTATCATTTGCTGTTGCATTTTGAGTTTACGGTGTTTGGCTGAGATGCCAGTCTTTTGTATTTCTGTTAATACATTTTTAATTGCATAATGAGATGAATAAAAATTTATATCTGTAAAATCCATATATATCTATTTACAGATACGGATATGAATATATCAATAAATACACTGTGTCTTATTCTTTGTTTGGTCTGGGTCTGAGATGTACGAGACCTAAGTTTGAATCCCTGCTTGGCCATGGAAAACGACCAGTTCGCCTTGGGCAAGTGACTCTCTTAGCCTCAGAGGAAGACAAAGGCAACCCCTCCTTGGAACCAATTCTGCCAACCTATGATAGGTTTGCCCTGGGCTTCTCAAACTATTCAGAAGACACTGTTCAGACGGATTTTTGCCTTTCCCATCTTCTGACTTCTGAAGGCTTTGCAGTGGGTTTCTCTGGTTGAGAAGGGATTCAAGGTAGCATTGTATGTTTTATGTATGTTGTCTGCTGTGTAAGCACTGGTTCACATGCGAGTTCACTATGCGAGTTCAGACATATGCTTTTTTAGGGTAGTGTGAACTGGAAAGGTGGTGGAGGAACCAGCTCAGTTTGTGAGGACTGGCAGGGCTGCATTGATGAACACTGATCAGGCTGCATTGATGTGCAGTCTGCATGTCTCTGTGTTGGCAATTTTATTGCTGGGACATTGTTTTTGTAGTGCTGTATATATATTAGTATTTTACTAAGAGCAATTTTGTACTCCTAGGTAACAATGTTGTCCAAAATGGCTGCCCCTAAGAGAAAGATCGACATGGAATGTAGAGTATTCAACTCGCAATGGACAGAAGATTACTTTTTCATAGAGCACAAGGAGAAAGCTGTGTGCTTGATATGCCAGGAAACAGTGGCTGTGTTCAAGGAATACAATTTGCGTCAACACTATCAAACACGTCATAAAGAAAGATATGATGATTTGGTTGGACAACTGAGAAGAGATAAATTATCAAAACTGAAAACTTCACTGACAAGCCAGCAAAATATTTTTCTGAAGCAGAAGCAGCAAAATATTTCATCTGTGCGAGCAAGTTATGAAATTTCCCAAGCAATAGCATCTGCTGGCAAATCATTCACAGAGGGAGAATTTGTTAAAGACTGCCTTGTTTTAGCTGCCAAAGCGCTGTGTCCAGAAAATCCTAATGTATTTAATACAGTGAGTCTTTCGGCACGTACAGTTACACGAAGGGTTGAAGAACTGGGAGACAATTTGAAGCAGCAATTGCAAAACTGTGCAAAAAACCTTTCATATTTTTCCTTGGCACTTGATGAAAGTAATGATGTTCGTGACTGTGCACAACTTCTCATTTTTATTCGTGGGATAAATGACAATTTCGAAGTCACAGAAGAGCTTGCTGCACTGCAAAGCATCAAAGGGACCACAACAGGAGAAGATATCCATGAAATGGTTTGCCGGACTGTTAATGGTTTGGAGCTGGACTGGGCTAAACTAGCCAGTGTGACAACCGATGGCGCTCCTAGCATGGTGGGGTCTAAGAGAGGAGTAGTTGTTCGCATTAAGCAAGAGATGAAAAAAAAAAGCCCATTCTCAGCCAATAGCCATACACTGCCTTATTCACCAACAGGCGCTGTGTAGTAAATCATTGAAGTGGGACTCTGTTATGAAAACTGTGGTATTTTGTGTTAACTTCATTAGAGCAAATGCATTGAACCACAGACAATTTCAGGAATTTCTGTCTGAGGAAAATGCTGACTGGGAAGATGTTCTGTACCACACAGAAATGCGTTGGCTGAGTCGAGGGAAAGTTTTGAGACGTTTCTATGACTTACTGCCAGAGATTGCAGCTTTTCTGGTTTCCAAAAACAAAGAAGTACCAGAGCTCAATGATGCAGAATGGAAATGGCACCTTGCCTTTCTGACAGATGTAACACAGTTCCTTAATGACCTCAATATGGAACTTCAAGGAAAGGGGAAGCTCATCTGTGATATGTATGCATCTGTGAAATCATTTGAACTAAAATTAGGCCTCCTCATCAAACAAGTGAATGAAGGACATTTAAGCCATTTCCCAACTACTCAAAATCTGTCAGCAGAAGAACCATCGGTTGCATTCCCAACAAAAACATGTGTGGAGTCACTGGAAAAGTTACAAAGCGAGTTCCAAGCTAGATTTAAAGAGCTTCATCTCCATGAACAGGGCATACAGCTTTTCCGAAACCCATTTTCTATTGACATTGAAAATGTGGATGCAATTTACCAAATGGAACTGTGTGACCTGCAAAGTTGTGACTCTCTGAAAGACACATTCAAGTCAAGCAGCCTTCTAAATTTCTATGCATCTCTCCCCTCTGACAAATACCCTAATATCAGGAACCATGCACTCAAAATGGCAACCATCTTTGGCAGCACTTATGTCTGTGAACAGACTTTTTCCTGGATGAAACATCTGAAAGCGCCAGCCAGATCCAGACTAACTGATGAACACTTGCATCACTTGCTACGAATAGCAGTGACAAATATGCAAGCAGACATTGACCATATCATTAGCCAGAAGCAGGCCCAGAGTTCACATTAAACATTATTATTTCATACAGAGTTCAGTTTCTTTAGTTAACTTGTTCTTGTTCTTCGTTAAAAATAATACACTGTTATTTAATTACGAATAAAGTTTGTTTATTTAACTTCTTGTTCTTTAATATTGTTTTAAATATTGTATATATTCCCATTTTGCTTTTTACTTCAAAATATAATGTTTGCAGTGTATGTAGGAATTATTTCTTATTTTTTATTTATTTCTCTCTCTCTGGCTTTGCTTCGTGAACGAAGATTCAGGAAGGACTCATCCTGCGCTTTCTACAAGCGCCTTGGTGACCAAAAGTTGCTGTGCTTTCTGCAACCGGATCTGTTTATTTATTTAATGTTTTTAAAAAAATATTTAATGATTTATTTTTGGGCTTCGGCCGAAGGAAGGGACTGAGGAGGAGAGGCCAGGCACACGCCTCCTTCTCCTTGTGGGGCTTCGGAGGGTGGAAGCTCTGCCCTGGCATGTGGCTCCACCCCAGAGGGTGGAAGCTCCACCCCCAGTGTGAGGCCCCACCCCCGGGGCTGGAATCTCCACCCCCCCCCGGCTTCGGCCCCCCAGTTGTCTGACAGACAGCAACCTGGCCCCTGGCTCAAAAAGGTTGCCTACCCCTGCTCTAAAGCCTCAGGGAGAGAAAGAAAAGCCAATGGTCAGGTCAACTGAGGCCTTAGAGAAGGTTCTGGAACATTCCCCACAGTCACAAGCAGCACACAAAATGGCTGCCTGAAAACAAAATGGCTGCCACAACACAATATGGACGCCGGAACACAAAATGGCCACCAGACCACAAAATGTGAGTCTGGGGCAGTGGGTGGGGTCTTCCAGCTGCTCTGTCCCCATTGGCCAGCCTCAAGAAGAGGAGGAGCTTCTGCTTCTCTATTTAGCTCTGTAGGTGGAAGAGAGAGTGAGGAGCGAGGAGTAGAGTGTCAGAGGGAGAAAGAGACAGAAAGGAAGGAGAGAGAGGGGGGAGTGGAGTGAAGCAACAACAGAGAGACTAGGCCTGAAACCACTATGCTTCACTGCTGCACTGAGGTCTGGCTGGGCCTGGCTTGGGTCTACTGCTGCTGCTGCTGCTGCTTTCCTTTGGCCACTGCCATTAAGGTGGGGAGGAAGGAGGCCCAGCAATCCTTCTAGGCATGGGCCACTCTCTCTGAAGGTGGGAGAGTGGGACTCCCCAAAGGGGATTTCAATGCTTTTAATGGTGGCTCTCATGCTGTAGCAATGGTAGTGGTGGTGGTGGTGGTGGTGATGATGATGATGATGATGATGATGATGATGATGATGATATCAGGCCTGGGAGGGAGGATACAGCTGCTGCCAGACATTAATCATCATTAATGCCACCCCCCCCCCAGTCATTCTGAGGCAGAGGCATCCAGTTTGTGTTCTGGTGGCCATTTTGTCTTCAAACAGCCATTCTATGCTGCTTGTGACTGTGGGGAATGTTCCAGAACCTTCTCTGAGGCCTCCTCAGTTGAACTGAGAGACTCCTCTTTCTCTCCCTGAGACCTCAGAGCCAGAAGGAGGCCAGGCTCCTTTGGCCAAAAGGAAGGCAGTGTGTTTCTTGGTGTGTCTTTTGTGTCTCTTTCCTGAGAGGGTTTTCTTATAAAGAAATGGGGAGGATAGTTTTAATACAAGCCTTATTATTATTATTATTATTATTCTTTACAAACATTGGGCTTTGGCTTCTAAGAGGAGGCTTGCCCCCCCCCCCAAAAAAAAGGCCAAAAGTAGCTCCTTTGGGAGGACTTAAAAGTCTCCTCAGTTTCCTTATTAAGAGACTTTCAGGGAAGAAGGAAGGAGGCAGACCAGACCATCTCATATTATTCCCAAATAAACATAGAAACAAACAAGAACAACAAAAATAAGGATTAGACAGAAAAGCAGACTGCTTATGATTTTAAAGGAAACCCATTATTAGGAAGGTAAAAACAAGACTTGGGTGCTTCTGCCCTTTTACAACCGACTCAGGCTGTATCTGCACTGCAGAAATAATCCAGTTCGAAACCGCTTTAACTCTCCTGGCTCCTTCCTGTGGAATCCTGGAATTTGTAGTTCATTGTGGCACCAGAGCTCTCTGGCAGAGAAGGCTAAGTGTCCAAAGGTAAAATCCCAGGATTCCATAGCACTGAGGGTTAAAGACAAACCTATTACAGTGGTCCCCCGGGTTACGAAATTAATTCGTTCCGCGGTTAATTTCGTAACCCGAAAAACCTTCGTAAGCCGAATTCCCATTAGCGCCTATGGGGAAAAAGCCGCGGCTCCGCCGCGGCTCCATAGAGAACAGCGCCGAGGTTTTTTCGTAACCCGAAAAAACCTTCGTAAGCCGGGACAATAAATCCCTATGGGATTTATTCGTATCCCGAAAATTTCGTACCCCGGGTAATTCGTAACCCGGGGTACCACTGTACTCACATTTACCATCCACTGCTTCCAAACTACTAGACTAACTTTTATTTCTATCTCATTCGTTTTTAATTATCTGTTAATAAGTAAAATATATATATATATATTGTTCTACTTATCCTTACGAATCATTTATTTTCTCTTGCAGTCCTCATTTAAATTGTAAAAAAGTTAATACAAAATCGCTCTCATTAGATTAAACTAAACATCTTTGGGCTTTTAACCTCCCAACATACTTCTGTTTTACAGCTGTTATATTTCTTTGAATAAATTGAAATACTTCAACTTAAATTACTTCTATCCCTAAAGTAGCATTTTCCCTCCATGCTTCTGGAGATACTCATTTATATTATTCCAGTCTCCTTTACTGTATATGAATTGGACGCTCATTTCTAATTCCTTTGAGAGTTTGTCCATTTCCATCATGTCCAGAAGCTTAAATATCCAATCTTCTTTTGAAGGTATTTCTTTAGTTTTCCTTCTCTGAGCAAACACTATTCTTGCAGATGACAGTATATAACATAATATTTTACCATGTGTTTTGTCCTATGGATTGTTTTATTATATTAAGCAAAGAATTTTAGGTGATGATTTAAAAGATATATTTACAATTTTCTTAATTTCAAATTAAATCAACTTCCAAAATTGTATTTCTTTCCCACAAGTCCAAAACATTTGATAGATTGAGCCCTGCTCATTTTCACATTTCCAACACAAATTACTGCAATTCTTATACATCTTTCTTATTCTCTCTGGTGTTAAATACCATCAAAAATGTTTTATAATAACTCTCTTTGATGTTTTGGCTGCAAATATAATTGAATCTGTTTTTCCAAGTGTATTCCCAATGGTCTAATTCAATTGCAAAACCAAAGTTTTGAGACCATCTGATCACATTTTCTTTAATAACTTCCTCTTCTGTATAGATTTTAAGAATACACTTATAAAGTCTTGCTAATAAGGCATCTTTATTCAACATTATTTCCTGTTCTAGATCAGAGTCTGATTTGCAAATACCTTATTGGTTTGATCCAATAAGAAGAGCTCTCTTAATTGAACCATGAAAGATCATAACCCTGATCATTAAGATCTTGTGTCTTTAGTCTAGAACCAGTTCTATCTATTTGCATTGATTCTTTAAAGGAGATCCAATTTGCATCCTTTTTTAAATCTCTGGTCTTCTTTCGCAGGATCTTCATCTCGGCCCCCTTGGACACAGCTTTGGGGCACCTTTTGCTGGACATGACCCAAGTGCAAGACCACCAGGACCCCTGCCCACCTGATGGCCGACACAGAGGCCAAGCGGAGGGAGTTGGGCTCCAAGACAAAGAGGATGCAGAGGTACAAGAACTCTTTGGTGAGTCGAGGTTCTTGACTATTAGTTTCATCTGTGTCACTGCTGGGCCAGCTCTTGAACGCAGGCGGAGAACATACTCTCCCAATTTAGCAGAGACAGTCCTGGTTAATCCTCTTGCCCCACTTATTCAAGGGCTTTTAAAAATGTTCCGGTCTCTCTCTCATCCTCCCACTTTCCCCCTTCTCAGCTCACTTTAGTTCCTGAGTGCCATTCATTTTGCACCCCAAGTCAAAAGTGGGGAGAGAAGAGGAAAGAAAGAGGCAGGATATTGCCCTTCCCAGGAGGCTGAAGCAAAAGCAAACTGCTGTGCCCTTCCTAGCTTGTGTGATCTTCCTCATAAACAACTTTGGCCATCTCCACCGCCTTCTGGATTGATTCTGCACATGTGTCTTCCTTTTCTCATATGTGAAATGTTGGGGATATGGGAGAACATCTCTGCATCTAAATTGGGGGTGGGCCCATTGGCCCTCAAGTTCAGAGTCCTCCCCAGAACTGTTTTTTTAAAAATGACACTTGCCTCTAAAATTTGGCAAGAAATGGCTAAATGCACCATAATTATTTTGTGGATAGATGTACTATATATTTTGGGGTAGTAAGTATCCTAATCCATCCTCAATATCCCACCCATGGCCTAAATTATATTGTTTATTATATTGAAATGATTTCAGACAAACTGGATCTCAAAGGCAGTAGCTTTTTCTTGCTGACAAAATTTAAAGTTTATTTCCTGGACTGAATTCTGAAGTGATGAATTAATATTTAGGATGATCCATGTGCTTTCCTCCCCTTTTGCTTAGGCACTCTCTGGATGAGGGCTATTTTCTGTTGCAGGTGACCTTTGCAGATGTGGCGGTATATTTCACTGAGGAGGAATGGAAATTGTTGACGAAGAAACAGAGACTTATGTACAGTTATGTCATGATGGAGAATTATGAGAATGTGGCCTCTGTGGGTAAGGAACCGGAATCCATTGTTCTTTCTATGAAGACTGAGGTCCTGTTTATGCTTAATTATCATGGTGCTATGATTCCACTCGAATTACCAAATCTTAGCGTTGGAATAGACCACAAGGGCCATCCAGTTCAACCCCCTTCTGCCATGCAGGAATATACATTCCAAGCATCTTTTTAAAGACCTCGAAAGCAGAGGAGTCCACCAAACTCTAAGGGAGTATATTCCATTGTTGAAGAGCTCTTACTGTCACAAAGTTCCTCCTAATGTTTAGGTGGAACCTCTTTCCCTGTGGCTTGCATCCATTGTGGTGTCTCCTTTTTTCTGTAGCAGCAGAAAGCATGCTTGCTCCCTCATCAATTTAAACTCTTTCTGATGTTTAATCCACTCTTAACCTTCTTTTCTCGAGGAAAAATTCCCAGCTTCCTAAGCCACTCCTCATAGAGCTTGATGGTTTCCAAATCCTTCACCACTTTGGTTGCCCTCCTCTGGGCATGTTCCAATTGTCGACATCCTTTTTTAATTGTGGGGCCCAGAACCGGACACAGGATTATTTCAAGTGAAGGCTGACTAAAGCAGAATAGAGTGGCACTATTACTTCCCTTGATCTAGAAATTATACTCATTTTGATGCAGCCTAGAATGACATTGGTCTTTTTAGCTGCTGCATCACACTGCTGGCCTATGTTCAACTTGTGGTCTACTAGGAGTCCTAGATCCCTTTCAAGCGTAGTTTGTGATAGCAACATCCTGTAGAATATATGAATTGTAGTTTAGTGAAGCACTATTGGAGAGACACCAAAGGAGAGGGGCCTTGGGGATTGGGAGGCAGCCACGAACCTGACAGATTTTAAGAACTGGTTTGAGACAACCTCTAAGAATCGGCTCAAATCTTTGTTTTCAGACATATTTAGGGGTTGCATTTAGCAATTATGAGTAATACCTATGAAGGGAGGAAAGGGGGACACAAAACCTGCTTGTTCTCTAATGTTTCTTTTCCTACCTGAGCTTGCTTAGTTCCATAGCTGATTCCAGAGGCCCTTTGTTACCCAAAATGCTGGAGTCTGGGAAGGACACCCGAAAGTGCGGTGCTTTTAGGGGAATTTGGCACTTAGCTGAAAAGAGAGATATAGTTTGGTTGGGGCAAGAGCGACCTCGGGATTCAGCCCAATTGTGCCAGGTCCGGAAGCACACAGAACTCCAAACACATTTGAAATAGGTTTTATGTTTTATTTAGGGGAAAAACAAAATACACACACACACACACACACATGTAAGCCTTCACACACATGCACAAGAACTAGATAACAGGTGGGAGTGGTGAAGAGATGTAAGACTTTTATAATAATACAGTAATACTTTACCTAGGCAATCTTGATTCCAATTGCTTAGGGTTCGAAATGGGAAGAGAAGTCAGGAGCTCCTGTGACAAGTGGGGTTGGCAAGTGCATTGAGGTGCTTAGCCATGTAAACCAACAGACTGTCTGTCTGTAATTGGACTGACGTCAAAGAACAGCCACCAGGGCAGATATTTACACTGTAATTGTTGTTTGTGGGCAAAAACCAAGTGTTCAAAAAGGTTTAAATCGCTTTAGAAACAGCATGAAGCATCCCCTACAGTTATCTTGCATCATGCCTTGGGCTCTGACTCAGGACTCTATGGCAGTCTCACAGGATATGATGCTGCCTGTCAATCAAAGTATTTTTGAACATGGTTAATGGAATATTTTTTCAACAGTCCTTTGACTATCTGCTTCCACTGATTCCCTCAAGGCAGTTCCCATTCTTTGCTACCTCCTATGAGTAAGGATACGAACATTCCATGGATTTAGGGGCATAAGCAGCAGGGTCATGCTTGAGTTACTCACAGCAGCTTTATTAATTTAATCTCTAATAAGGAGGGGCTAATAAGATCTAAATCATGGGGTAACGCCCTCCTCTCTTAACTCTGATTTTCATTCTTAATTGTCATTGTCCTTCTTTGCAGAAAAACATTTGAGTCATGAGAAAGTCCACACAGGAAAGAAGTCACATAAATGCCAGCATTGTAGGAAACGTTTTGCTTACAAGTCAGTCTTTGTCATGCATCGGAGAGTCCACACAGGAGAGAAGCCATACAAATGCCAGCATTGTGGGAAAGGTTTTTCTCGGAAGCCACACCTAGTGACACATCAGAGAGTCCACACAGGAGAGAAGCCATTCAGTTGCCAGCATTGTGGGAAATGTTTCTCTCAGAAGTCAATCCTAGTGATACATCAGAGAGTCCATACAGGAGAGAAGCCATACAAATGCCAGCATTGTGGGAAATGCTTTTCGTCGAAGTCATACCTAATGACACATCAGAAAAGTCACACTGGAGAGAATCCATACAAATGCCAGCATTGTGGTAAATGTTTTTCCTCAAAGTCATACTTAATGACACATAAGAAAAGTCACACTGGAGAGAATCCATACAAATGCCAGCATTGTGGGAAATGTTTTTCTCTGAAGTCAAACCTAGTGAGACATCAGAGAGTCCACACAGGAGAGAAGCCACATAAATCCCAGGAGTGAACGAATATTATTTTTGTCAAGAAGGAATACAAAAAATATATGTTCAATCCAGTGTTGCTAAGAAAAGGCCCTTCTGATTTTGGTTGTAAGGTTTGTCTGTCCAGGTCTGTTTATGTTTTAAGGTTGTATTTTGTTAAGTTAGGTTTTCATTGCTACTTGTATAGATAATTACTTTGGGTTGTAAATTTGGCTGGGGATTGTGGGTCGTGGTATAGGTTAGGTAGATGGAGGGCTGGGATTTTTTGCCGCTGGATAGAATAGTTGGGAATGATAGCTTTTGCAACGTGTTGGCTGTTGGCTTAAGAAAGTTGGGGGCAGATATTAACAGAAAGGGCTAGTTTGTGGGAATGGCAAAGGGGGGCTTGTTACCTATGGGGCATAGACTGTGGGAATTGGAGGTGTGGGCTAGGATTGGAAGAGGGTGGAGTTTTAGGTTTGGGGTTTTAATGTATTCTTTGGATTGGAGTGGGCAGTTCTGCTTAAACACTGAATTTCTATGTGTTCTCAATAAACTTATTTGCTGTATCAACACACTGGACTCTTTGATGCACAAAGAATTCTGAATTTGCCCAAAACTGACCCTTTCTTCTCTCCTCAGTCCTCAGCTCCATTCCCAGCCATAAGTTCACCAGAGGCAAACGCACACACACAAACATACAAGATACACAGAGAAAGCTATATTTTCAAACCATAGCCTTCCTTTCCTGCCTTTCTCTCCTGAGTCCAATTCTGCACCTTGGGCTCCATTGTTGTCTTCTCAAAGGAGGGAAGGAAGGGGAGGCTGCTGAACCTCTAGCGCATACCTTCCTTTCCCGCCAAGGCCACCAGCGGAATAAGAAGCAGCAGCAGCAGCAGCCTGCCCCTAGCAATCCCTGGGCATAAATGCATGAATAAAGGGATTCATGACATATTGTGACCCATTGTAACCTCAGTCTGCTGCTCCTTACCTGAAGGATTGAGACAGGACTATTGTGATCTCACCCTGAGGTTCCTTGCCTGAAAGACTGAGATGGGAGTATTATGACTTCAGGCTCATGCTTTTTACCTGAAGGATTGAGACTGGACAACTGTGACTTCAGTCTGATGCTGCTTACCTGACAGATTGAGACAGGACTATTGTGATTTAAGGTTGGTGCTTCTTACCTTCAGGAATGAGATGGGACTGTTGTCATTTCAGACTGCTGCTCCATACCTGGAGGATTGATACTGGTCCATTACGACTTCAGACTGATGCTCATTGCCTGAACGATAGACTGTCATATTGTGACCTCAGGCTGATGCTCCTTTCCTGATGGATTGAGACTGGACTATTGTGAGTTCAGAAAGATGCTTCTTTCCTGAAGGATTGAGACTCCCATTGTGATCTCAATCTGATGCTCCTTGCCTGAAGCATTGAAACTGTCCCATTGTGACTTCAGTCTAATGCACTTACTATTAAAACCCCCAACTCACCTCCAAATTATAAAAACATTACTCAACCCCTAAAAAGGTATTAAACAGCAAGAAAATTTAAATCATCCAAAACACAATATAGTAAAAAAGTTTTTTTCGGCCAAGAAATTGATGATTTTCTGAAAGTGAGTGGAGGGGGCAGGAACAATTCCCATAACAGTAACGATGGCAAGGATAAGGGTCAGGCAGATGGGGAGAGGGAGGCAAGTCAATAGATCTAATCTAGTCTCGAAAGGCCTGCCAAAGAGATCCATCTTAATAGCCTTTCTCAAGGCTTCCAATTTGGAAATATGACGGATCTCATCCGGAGGTCGTTCCAGAGCCTGGGAGCGGTTGATGAGAAGGACCTCTGGGTCACCGCTGAAAGTCTGGTCTTCTTGAGTTGTAGCAGGTTCTTCCCAGAGGACCTGAGTCTGTGGGTGGATTGTATTGGAGGAGGCACTCCCACAAGTAATTAGGACCCATGCCATGGAGGGCTTTAAAGGTTAAAAGCAACACCTTGCATTTTGCCTGGAAACTACTGGGAAGCCCATGGAGGGATTTAAGAACCGGTGTCAAATAGAAAGCATAACAGAGGATAGGGTTCAATAGCATTGGAAACAACATTTTCCGGGTGAGGGGAGTTTTCTCTGGAGTCATGGGGGGAGGGGGCTCTGGGGGGGGGGAGAGAAGAGCCAAAATTTAGGCCAAAGCCAAGAGGAGGGAGACAGGGGAACCTCAAAGCTCTGGCAATCCCCTGGCAACCTGGAAACTAGGTTTATAGGTCCTCCCTTCATTCCAAATGCCACTGCCCTGGTCTTGAAGGGAGAGAAGAACCAGAAGTACCTGCTTGACTTGATCCTCTTCCCCACTGCCATTCCCTTCTCTTTTATGTTGTGTCTTTTTAGATTGTTAGATGAGGGGCAGGGAATTGTCTAATTTACTATCTGTAAGCTGCCCTGGGAACCTTTGTGGCTGAAGAGAAAAGAATAAATACTTTAAATAAATAAATAAGTATAGAAGCAACAATTCCCAAATTACTGTGTTATCTCTGGCTTTGCTTCGCGAACGAAGATTCAGGAAGGACTCATCCCGCGCTTTGTACAAGCGCGTGGTGACTAAAAAGGCCAATTCGGGATAAACAGGTCCAGTTGCAGAAAGCACAGCAGAAAGTCTCTTTGGGTGATGTTTCCAGGTTGCGGTTCTTTCTGCGTTGCCGTTTCTCTTTGAGGCTTGTTCGGCATGAGCTTTCGAAGAAGGCTGCAGCGTCATGGATAGTGCGCCTCCATGCCTCCCGATGCGAGGCCAGGGAGGACCATTGTTGGTGCTCTATCTGGCCAAGCCTGAGATGTTATTTTAGGGAGTCCTTGTATCTCTTCTTTGGGGCGCCCCTCTTACGCTGACCCGTGGCAAGTTCACCATAGAATACTATTTTGAGGAGGCGATGGTCCTTCATCCTAGAAACATGTCCTGCCCAGCGCAGCTGCATCCTCAATAGCATGGCCTCAATGCTGGTGATCCCTGCTTGCTCGAGGGCAGCAACATTTGTAACATAGTCAGTCCAGTGTATATTTAGAATTGTGCGTAAACAGCGCTGATGAACGCATTCAAGGAGTCGTAGGTGTTGGCAATAGGTGACCCATGTTTTAGACCCATAGAGGAGAATAGACAGTACAATGGCTCTATACACACTGATTTTTGTGCTTGGCTTCAAGTGTTTGTTACTCCAGACTCTTTTGTGAAGCCTTCCGAATGTGCTATATGCCTTTGCCAGTCTGTGATCAATTTCTTTATCAATCTTGGCATCTGAGGAGATGATGCTTCCCAGGTAGGTGAACTGCTGGACAGACTTAAGCACAGATGTGCCTACTGTGATGTGGGGATGGTAGTGTTCTTCCTGTGGTGCCGACTGGTAGAGAATTTCCGTTTTCTTCAGACTGACTTCCAGCCCAAAGAGCTCTGCAGCTGTTGCAAAACAAGATGTGAGGCGTTCCAGAGCTGCCTCCGTATGGGCAACGAGGGCAGCATCATCAGCAAAAAGCAGCTCATGGACTAGATAGCTTAGAGTCTTAGTGCGGGCCCTCAGGCGGCTTAAGTTAAACAGGCTACCATCAGTACGGTAGCGTATGTAAATGCCATCTTCTTCTTTGGGATCTACCGTAGCCCTTTGGAGCATCATGCTGAAGAAGATTGTAAATAAAGTCGGAGCAAGAACACAACCTTGTTTTACACCATTAGTTATTAGAAAGGGCTCCAAGAGAGTGTCGCCATATCTGACTTGACCTTGCTGGCCTTCATGTAGCAGGATGATCACTTTGAGGAATTTGGGGGGGCATCCTAGTCGTTCCAGGATCTGCCACAGACCTTTTCTACTCACAGTGTCGAAGGCTTTGGTGAGGTTGGCAAATGTTACGTAGAGTCCTTTGTTCTGCTCTCTACATTTCTCTTGCAGTTGTCTGAGGGTAAATACCATGTCTGTAGTGCTCCTATTAGCTCTGAAGCCACACTGGCTATCGGGGAGAAGTTCTTCTGCAATGGCAGGAACTAATCTGTTCAGCAGTATCCTTGTGAGGATTTTTCCAGCAATGGAGAGCAGTGTTATACCTCGGTAGTTCGAGCAATCCGATTTTGCTCCTTTTTTCTTGTATAGGGTGATGATGACTGCATCTCGGAGATCTGATGGCAGTTCGCCTTTTTCCCAGCAACTCACAAGGAGTTTGTGGAGTTTAGAATGGAGTGCATGACCTCCATGTTTCCAAGCTTCAGGTGGAATTCCATCAATCCCGGCAGCCTTGCCATTTTTCATCTGCTGTGTGGCCTTAAGGGTCTCTTCCAAAGTGGGAGCTATGTCCAATTCCTTCTTCATCGGTTGTTGTGTCATCTGTTGAATAAGTGAATCTTGGACTACTCGTTTGGCACTAAAGAGGCTTTGGAAGTGTTCAGCCCATTGGTCCAGAATGGAAGCTTTATCTGTGATTAGTGTTTGACCATCTGAACTGTATAGGGAGCTTTGGGTCTGATATGTAGGTCCAAACACTGCTTTAAGAGCTTCGTAAAATCCTCTGGAATCACCCTAATCTGCACAACGTTGTGTCTTTTCTGCTAAGTTGATCCACCACTTGTTCTGAAAGGTGTTTTAGGCAAGCATGGTGTTGGAAACTGTAATGATAACGGACTTCTCCTGCTAGAATTTTGCGCAGAACAGTAGCTGACTATTACAAACACCATCTTTCAGCAGAAAGACAGCCTGAAGACAACCTGGATGCACCCCAGATCCAAACACTGGCACCTCATTGACTACATCCTAGTGCGCCAGAGAAATATTCGCGATGTCCGTCATACCCGAGTGATGCCCAGTGCAGAATGTCAAACAGATCATCGCCTCGTAAGATGTAAACTAAATCTTCATTTTAAGTTTAAACCTAAGAGGGGTGGCATCCTAAAGAGGAGACTCCAAGTCAACAATCTTCAACAAGCTGCCATGAGAGACAACTTTCAGGCAAATTTGCAAACAAAACTTGAAGACCACACTATAGACCCTTCTCCTACAGCGCTCTGGCAACATATCAAAATCAGCATCCTGCAGTCTGCGGAAGAATCTTTAGGGTTCTCCCTCAAGAAAAACCAAGACTGGTTTGATGAAAACAAGCAAGAGATCCAGGAGCTGTTGGCAATGAAGAGAACTGCTCACCAGGCACACCTCGCCCAGCCATCCTGCCATGTAAGAAAAGCAGCCTTTCGCCTCGCATGTAGTCAACTCCAACAATATGAAACCCTATAAATCCCAATCTAATATGATACCATATGAAAATATAATAAGCATAAACCCATAACAACATAATACAATATAAAAATACCAATAACTCTCTATGTTCC
>JACSCI010000247.1:0-12190 GCA_016801065.1 Sceloporus tristichus | reverse complement strand
TCAACATCAGCATGTATATATAATTATAATTGTGTATATGTTTACTTCCGGTCATAACAGCATAACTGCCCTGCAATTACTGTAAATGGAATTTTTATGCTTTGTGATGTTTTTATGATATGTATTTCACACTTGATCGCCTCCTGAGGACACTCTGAGGGGCTGCCATTGGCTGGAATCCCAGTCCCTCCCACAATCCAAGTCCCTGATTGGCTGGAATCCCCTTCCCTCCCACCATCCATTGGCCTTTTGTGTTCTGGCATCCATTTTGTGTTCCAGTGGCCATTTTGTTCCGGAACCTTCTCTGAGGCCTCAGTTGAACAGAGGCATCTCTTTCTCTCCTGAGACTCCAGAGTCAGAAGGAGGCCAGGCTCCTTGGGCCAAAAGGAAGGAAGTGTGTCTTTTGTATCTCTTTTCTGAGAGGGTTTTCTTACACAGTTCTGCTCCTTCTGGGGAACATGGGTTTTATTGTATTGTATGGGAGTGTTAGGAAGGGTTTGGGACATAATGAAAGATGTTGTGATTGTATTGTATGGATATTTTTATTGTCAGCTGCTAAAAGGTGGCCATTTTGTGTAGTAATTGCCTTGTGATTAACTCCCACAACAACCTTGTAAGGTAGGCTCCATAGGCTCCTAGGGCTGGAAGGGAGCCCCAAGGACCATCCATTCAGCCCCATTCTGCCCTCCAAGTCCTCCGAAGAGATGGCCTTCCAGCCAGAGACTCCTCCCATGCGCTTTGAGGCAGCGTCTCCCATAGATTTGCCAAGAGGTCATGGGGCCCACAGTCGCATGGGAACCGGTCCTTACCCCCCACTTTGGGAAAGGAGACCCCCTCAGCCCCTGGACTATTTACTGCCAGGAGTTACTATGGCTGGGACTCAGAGGACTAGTTTCCTAGGCATTGTCACCTTCTGCCCTCCATTGCATTTGCCATGTGCTCTATTCCAACTCTTCTGTGACTCTATGATGCTTTAATGCTCTTTAATGGATGCTCTTAGTGAAGGGTCCTGAAGAGAGGAGCAGGGGGTCTGCATAATTTAGCCCCCCCCCCAGAAGGACTCCAGTCCTCCACTCCGTCCTCCGAAGGTCAAGAGGGGGGCAGGAAAAGGCTTGGGCCTGGAGTTTGGAGGGAGAGAAGAAGAGCCCCCAGTTCCCATTTCCAGGAGAGGAATGGCGGTTGTGGGGGGCAGGCCTAGTGGGGGGGTCAGGAAGGAGAGAGTCGGAGGACGGAAAGGGGGCCATGGGAGGAAGGACAAGGGCCTCAAAGGATGCTTTGAGTATAGGATAGGATATAGGCTACGATTTAATCCTGCATGTGGCTAGAACTGGACATTCCCAAGCCAAGATGGCCAGGCAACAGTGAGGAAAATAGGCACTCTCCACATGGGCAGAGACACTCTCAGAACTGTAGTTTCTCTGCATGCAGAAGGCTGCCATGAGAATTGGGTGTTCCCTTCCCATCAACTCAATCCTCTGGTGCCCCTGATCTTTGGGGAAGGGTTGGATCCCATGGAAGGGGGGCAACCAGAGAAGAGAACGATCCTTTCCTGCTCTGCTTGACTGGGGGCCTCCCTGGGGGATGGAGGGCAACTGGTTTGGCCATTGGGAGAATGAGAGGCCACCAGGCCAGAAAGCCTGACTCAACAGAATTGTCTATGCGCCAATGTTGCTCCGGGTGGAATCAGGCTACAACTGGCCATTCACTAACACAGGTCCTGCCATAGAGTTGTGGAAGCCATTCCGCATGGCCATTCAATGCCTGTGAGAGTGTTTGGTGAGAGGTATTAGAGAAGCATCCAGCTGTGTTTATGTAGCCAGAAGCAAAATGAAGACATCTTCCTCTGAGGGCCACTGGGGAGGTCAGGAGGTTTCAACAAATGATGCACTCATTTCACATCTAGCTACAGCTATATAACCAGGGCCCTCTCCAATTCCTCATCCCCTAATCCCCCACCACTCTAAGAAGGCGTGGAGTATCTCTTGTGTAGGGGAGCTGCAGTGAATCTATGCTAGGTCTAGGGAGCTTTGTTTGGCGCAGAGGGAGGAAGGGGATGCCCACCTCTGCATCAGCCCAAAGGAGGCATATGTCACCTGCGTATGTCACCAGGAGGATGCTGTTCTCTGTGTCTTTGAGTGCTGCAGGGTTTCTTGTCAAGCCAATCCTAACCCTGGTCCCTTCTCTCAGGAACTTCATCTCGGCCTCCTTGTACACGGCTTTGGGCCTCTCTTGCTGGAAGTGACCAAGTGCAGGACCACCAGGGCCCCCCGCAGACCTGATGGCCAACACAGAGGCCAAGCGGAGGGAGTTGGGCTCCAACAGAAAGAGGCTGCCTAGGCACAACAGCTCTTTGGTGAGTCACTATTCTATTAGCTTCATCTGTGTCACTGCTGGGCCAATTTATGAAAGGAAGCAAATAAAATACTGTTGGAGTTTGGCAGAGACAGTCCTGGTTAATCCTCTGTCACCCCAATTTTTCAGGGGCTTTTCAAATGTTCTGGTTTCTCTCTCCTCCTCCTACTTTCCCCCTTCTTCAGTCATTTCAATTTCTGCATAAAGCATGCAAAGGAGTTTGCACCCCACCCACTCAAAAGTCGGGACAGGAAAAGACAGAAAGGGGCAGGGACTTTCCTTTGCTAGGAGTCTGAGGCAAAAGCAAACTGCTGTGCCCTTCTCTGCTTGTGGGATCTTCCTCATAAACAACTTTGACCATCTTCACCACTTTCTGGTGTTGCTTGTCCACGTGTGTCTTGTTTTTCCCAGCTGTGAAATGTTGAGTGATATGGGAGAATGTCTCTGAATATAAAGTGGGGGTGGCCCCATGGCCCTCAAACCCACAGTGCTCCCCAGAACTGCTTTTTAAAAATGACATTTGCTTTTGAAATTTGGCAATAAATTGCTAAATCCACTATAATCTTTGGTGGCTAAATGTACTTTATGTGTTGGGACAGTCAGTATCCTATTCCATCATCAATATCCCAGCCATGGCCTAAATTATATTGATTAATATATTGTATATTATATTGAAAGAATTTGAGAGAAACTGGATTTCAAAGGCAGTAGCTTTTTTCTTGCTGACAGAATTTAAAGGTTATTTCCTGGACTAAATTCTGAGGTGATCAAATAATTTTTGGGATGCATCATGTGCCCCCCCCCTTTTTTTTTTTTAGTCATTCTCTGAATGAGGGCTATTTTCTGTTGCAGGTGACCTTTGCGGATGTGGCGGTATATTTCACTGAGGATGAATGGAAACTGCTGACGAAGAATCAGAGACTTATGTACAATGATGTGATGATGGAGAATTACGAGAATGTGGCCTCTGTGGGTAAGGAAGCTGAATTCATTGCCCTTACTATGAATACTGAGGGCCCTTTCATACTACATTATCAAGGCACTATGATTCCACTTTAGAATGCTAGAATCATAGAGCTGGAAATCATATAATCTTGGAGCTGGAAGAAACATACAAGGGCCATCCAGTCCAACCCCCTGCCATGCAGGAAATCTAAATCAAAGCATCCCCAACAGTAGTTCATCCCTGTCTTAGAGATGTCTTAAGGCTGTTTAGAGGTTGCTCTCTGGCACTTGACCCTCACCAAAATTGGAGACCAGGTCCCAATCCCCCTTGCTCTGCCTTTCCCAATGAGTTATTTGTATATTGATTATCCTACCTTTCTCAACAAATGGGTCTCAAAGTGTCCTTTTTATGCATCAGAAACTCTATGGTTGTGTTTCTGTCTGTGATAGAGAGATGGAGGGAATGTGAAAAATAGAAAGGGAGGGGAGAGATGCTGAAGGTGAAATGGTAAAGCAGTGCAGATGGGCAAGAGGGAAGGTTGGAGAGCGAAGGGAGAAAGGGAAAGGGATCTTGCCTCTGGGAGCCAGGAGGGGAAGGCAGGAGCAAAGCCAGGATCACCTAGCTCTGTTCGGAGATGTAGGGACCTCTGGGAAGGGCCAGGAGAGGGGCCTTGGGGATTGGGAGGCAGCCACTAACCTGACAGATTTTAAGAACTGGATTGAGTGAACTGGTGAGAACCAGCTAATATCCTTGTTTTAAGACATATTTAGGGGTTCCATTTAGCAATTATGAGTAATATCTATGAAGGTAGGAAAGGGAGACACACAACTTGCTTCTTCGCTAATGTTTCTTTTCCTACCTGAGCTTGCTTAGCTCCATGGTTGATTCCAGAGGTCCTTTGTTATCCAAAATACTGGAGTCTGGGAAGGACACCCACAAGTGCCATGCTTTTAAGGGAATTTGGTACTTAGCTGAAAAGAGAGATATAGTTTGGTTGGGGTGTAGCCAAAAGGGTCCATTTAGGGGAATTTTATTATTATTGTTTTAGCTCAAATATTGCAAGAGGAGGGCCTGCTACGACAGCCCTTGCAGAATCGTCTCCCGCTGTGTATACGGAGTAGACCAGGGGATCCCAATAAATGGAGCTGAGACAGACTTCTAGAATTAATAACCAATTTATTTATAATGGGGGAAAACACATACGATTCACTAGCGCGCACACACACATACAGGGCTCAGCAAAAGCATAGGTTAGCATGGAATAGGATTTTAGGCATCACTGGGGTGATACGTACCAGAATGTAGTCTCCCTCCAGGAATCCAAATGGAATATGATGAGGATGGCATGAGGCTCAGCCATGGAATGACTGGCCAGGAGTCAGGAGCCAGGTCAGGATTCAAGAGGACAGAGTTTCCCCCTGAAGTCGGGACTGGCCCAGTGAACAGGCAAATCTGATGATATTTATAGGCAAAATCTTGCTTCTGGCAAAGGTGCTTGATGGTGGGAACAAAGGTGTTTAATTACTTGCTTTTCTCCTGGATGTCCCTGTCTGATTGTCTTAGTGGTCTTAAGCTGCTTGGACAACAGACTCAAGGAGGGGGCAAGAGCTTCAGGGAAGGCAAACATTTGTTCAAAAATGTTTAAATCACTTTAGAATGTTTCCTTGGGGGTGGAGAATGATCTGAAACCAAATTGAATGCAATGGAGGCTTGGTGCAAATATCTCTGACAAAAAGGATTAGCACACTGCCTCTGGGTCCTTCTTGGCTCTGAATTCCAATCGCATTGAAAAGTCAACATACAGCACAATCTGAGGGTGACGTTCCCAGATGCAGCTCAGCAATAACATAGCAGAGTATGGAAGGAAATACGCAGATATATAGATATTGGCAATGCACTGACCACTTTCCACACTTAAAAATAAGTCACAGACACAGTTGATTTCATCAAAATCCTTGGAGATTCTCTCTCTTGAGTTGCAAGCTCTCCTCTCCGACTTCCATCAACTTCACCTTTTCTTGTACACACAACTCCAGTCCAATTCACACCAATCCGCATGTGAGCTGCATACTGTATTGGTTATGAGTCATCTCCTGGGGCCAAACAGCATGAAGCATCCTCTGCAGTTAGCTTGCATCATGACTTGGGTTCTGACTCAGGACTCTATGGCAGTGTCACAGGATATGATGCCACCTGTCAATCGAAGTATTTTTGCAGATGGTTAATGAAATATATTTTTTCAACAGTCCATTGACTATCTGCTTCAATTGATTCCCTCATGGCAGTCCCCCTTCTTTCCTAGCTCCTATGAGTAAGGATACAATCATTCCATGGATTTAGGGGCATAAGCAGCAGGGTCATGCTTGGGTTACTCACAGAAATTTTCTTAATTTAAGCTCTAATAAGGAGGGGTCAATGAGGGCTAAATCATGGGGTAATACCCTCCTCTCTTAACTCTGATTTTCAGTCTCATCTGTCATGTCCTTCTTTACAGAAGAACATTTGAATCATGAGAGAGTCCACACAGGGAAGAAGTCACATAAATGGCTGCATTGTAGGAAACGTTTTGCTTACAAGCCAGTCCTTGTCATGCATAGGAAAGTCCACCCAGGAGAGAAGCCATACAAATGCCAGCATTGTGGAAAATGTTTTTCTCGTAAGTCAGACCTAGTGACACATCAGAGAGTCCACACAGGAGAGAAGCCATACAAATGCCAGCATTGTGAGAAATGTTTTATTTCGAAGTCACACCTAGTGACACATCTGAGAGTCCACACAGGAGAGAAGCCATGCAAATGCCATCATTGTAGGAAATGTTTTTCTTACAAGGCAGTCTTTGCCATGCATCGGAGGGTCCACACAGGAGAGAAGCCAAACAAATGCCAGCATTGTGGGAAATGTTTTTCTCAGAGGTCACACCTAGTGACACATCAGAGAGTCCACACAGGAGAGAAGCCATACAAATGCCAGCATTGTGAGAAATGTTTTACTTCAAAGTCACACCAAGTGAGACATCAAAGAATCCACACAGAAGAGAAGCCACACAAATCCCAGCAGTGAACTAACAAGAAGTCAAGAAGGAATACAAAAAAATATATGTTCTATCCAGTTGTCATAAGAAAAGACCCTTGTGATTTTTTGTGTTAGGTTTGTCTATATGTCTGTTTTAAATTTATATTGAGTTAAGTTTAGGTTTTTATAGTTATTAGTATAGATCATTGCTTTTAATTATAAACTTGGCTAGGGATTATGGGTTGTGGTATAGTTTAGCTAGATAGAGGGGTGGGATTTGTTGCAGCCGGCTAGAATAGTAATGGGAATGATAGCATTTGGGATTTGTGGGATGTTGGCTGAAGAATGTTGTGGGTTGGTATTACCAGAAAGGGGGCTAGTTTCTGGGAATGGCAAAGGGGGGTTTGTTACCTGTGGGGCATAGACTGTGGGAATTGGAGGTGGGGCTATGTTTGGAAGAAGGTGGAGGTTTAGGTTTTGGGGTTTTAATGTATTCTTTGGCTTGAGGAGGGCAGTTCTGACTTAAAATCTGAATTTCTGACTATGGCGGGTTATAGACTGCCGCTTTGAGGCAGTCTGCCGCCGCCGCTGTTTGCTCCGTAAGGGAGCCGTTGCAGCCACACCGCGCGGCTCCCTTACGGAGCAAAAAAAGAAGCTCCAAAATGGAGCTTCTTTCTGCGGCGCCTCTGTGACATCGCGAGATGCCAGGGGCGCATTCGCGACGTCAGAGGCGCCGCAACACGTTCGGACGCACAGCGTCTGATATGTAAAGATGGAGCCGGCCGTGTGGAACGGCCGGCGCCATATTGTACAGACAGAGTCCATATTAGACCCAGGGGTGCCCCCTTTTTAAAATGGGACATCCTGCGGACGTCCCAAGTGTCGGTTTGTAACCGGCCTATGTGTTCTCAATAAAGTTCTTTGCTATTTCAGCACACTGGACTCTTTGATGCACATAAGTTCAGAATTTGCACAAAACTGACACTTTGTTCTCTCTTCAGTCCTCAGCTCCATTCCCAGCCACAAGAAGCAAACACACACACACATATAACAACATAGACAGACAGAGCTGTATGTACAAAGCAAAGCCTTCCTTTCCTGCCTTTCCCTCCTGAGTCTAGCTTCTTACCTTGGGCTCTATCCAACCTCCTCCAACTCTCCTCAGACGGAGGGAGGGAAAGCTGCTGAACCCCTGGCGCACTCTTTCCCTTCCTTCAAAGGCCACCAGCGGAAGAAGCAGCACCAGCAGCAAAGCCTTGGCTATTCCTCCATATGCTATGGAGGGTGTTTGGGGGCATGGGGGCATGTGCAGCCTCAGCCCCTGAAGCCATTGCTTCTCTAATAGTCCTCTATTCTGAGGGAGGGAGGGAAGTGGAGGGAGCCTTCGTTTGTTCGGAGGTATGTCTGGAGGGTCTTCTGGAGGATCCTTTGGGGAGGGGTTATAAGAAGAAAGAAAACCCCTCTGCTCCCCCTCCCCAAACAAAGGCAGGGGCCCTGCCAGGCCTCCTCTCCCTCCCTCCCTCCCTCCCTTCCCCTTCCTTGGGGATTCCTTGGTGCTCAGGTACATAGGGGGGGCTTATTACGAGTAAAGGAGTTAGGGGGACCCTTGGGGAGAGGCATTGCCATGGAGGGAGGGGCAGGGTGATCCAAAAATAGAAAGAGCTTTTTTTTTATGCTCAGAAAAACTTTATTTTTGGAGGTGATGATTCATTACAATGGTTGGTTAAGGCAAAAGAGTGGAATGAGAAAATTAATAATAGACCTTAAAGCACTTGCTTATTGTGGTGGTGTTGGTGTGCTTTCAAGTCCTCCCTAATTTATGTACTGTATATCCGTCTAGAATCCGTCTAGGAAGGTTGACACGTAGGCGAGAGAAAGTACTGAGTTCCTCATGCGATATGGAGATCTTCCATTGCAGTTGAAAGTTGCTCCTCCTTGTCACGCCCGTCCTTCCGCGATTGCAGAGTCGAAATAGGAGAATCAATCTCTACATCTTTGGGCTCTACATTTTTGGTCTTTGGCTTGGGGATTTTCTTGGCATATTCCAGTGCCTTCTTCCTTGACCAAGCCAATTTATTTTCTTGTTTTCTCACGGGCTTCTGAGCAACTGTAGAACTGAAAATATATTTTTTCACTTCTCTGCCATACTCCTTCTGTATCTTTATCTTTTCTTTCTTCTTCTTTTGTTTTTTCGCTTTGTTCTGTTTATCTGGTTCAAGTAAACAGTGCCATCTGGAGACTTCATAATTGCCATGACTCGAATCCAATTGGCTTTTGTAGCAGCTGTCCGGGCTTCCTGCTGCTTCTTGCTCCTCTTCTAAGCTGCCTTTCTGGTCATCCATTTCCTTTGCACCAACCAGTTCTTTCATCATGAAGAATGTCTCATCAGCTCGGTCATCATCGTCGTCTTCATAGTTGGGGGAGGGGGCACCTTCGGCACCTTGCTGTAGTAGTCCTGCCCCACCTCTGGGATCAAATGGGTCAACGATAATGAGTTCTGTGCCTTTAATTTCACAGCGACAGAATGGACAACCCTGTTCTTCTGATTCCTGCCAGGAAGTGAGACATGAAGTGCACATCAGGTGGCCGCAGGGCTCTATTTTCACATCTTTGTCGTTTTCTGCACAAATTTTACATAGCTGGGAGGTGGAACCCATTTCACAATACAATTCATATTGTTCCTGTGTCACTTTAATGTTGTCCTGTGGTGTGGGCTCATACAGACCGGTCAAGTCAGGATTCTGATTCTGGCCATCAGGATATAAATAAAAGCCTTCCCTGAAGCCATCAATCAGTTCTTGAATAAGAGGCTTGTGGGGAATTGTTTGGATAATATTTCCATCTCTAGTGACATATCCGATCACCCACTGATCAAGTCATGTACAGCTCAGACGGAAAATATAACTGCCAGGCTTGTGAATGAATTTCTGAAGTCGTGCTTTGAACTCATCATATGTCAGGAATGCCTTGTAACCAGGGTGAGTCAGTGTAAGGCTATTCCAGTTCCTGAGCAAAGATGACCATGGCTGAAACAGACGAGTGAAGATATCGAATTGAAATACAGAAATGTAATCGTTGCATGTCAAGTCAATAGCTGATTTAAGTGCAATTGCCTCTAACTCTGAACGTATGGGATGCACCTCATATAAGGCTTGATGGAAGGTGTTCCATGGGACAATGGTTTTTTCCCCAAAAGTTTTTCTCCAGAACTCTGCTGCATCTGTCTTTGTGATTTGGAAGGTGTCCCCCTGGAAGAGTCCGCTTGGGAAAATGCCTTTCAGTTCTGCTAACATATGGCTAAAGATCAGGGACAGTTTGGTAAAGTTGCGCCTGAGCTGAGAATTTTCCTCATACAGTCTTCTCTTTTTTCCATTTTTAAAGAGGCTGATGGTCTGTTTTGTCTTTTTCATCAGATTTTCCATGAACACCATGAAATATTCATTCTCTCCCAGAGTCTCCATCTTCCCTTCATAGTGTGACAAGATGGCCTGCAGATGCTGGTATGTGTCAGGAAGCAGCTCTAGAATGTAGGGGGGACTGTTTTTCAGGGCCAGCTTGGGGTTCTGACACAAGCGCACAACCTTGTCCATGAGCTTCCAGCACTTCTCGACCATCTTCTTGTCAACGGCGCCGGGCTGGTGGGGCTGGAAGGCGTCCATCAGCCACCCAGGGCCCTTCTTCAGCGGAGCGGACATCGGGGCCACGGACACAGAGACCAAGGCGCGCAGGAGCAGACGAATGAGACCCCTTCAGGCGCCGGGGACGCGCGTGACTGACGCTCCCCTCGACCACGCCCGCTCTCCAAAAATAGAAAGAGCTTTGAGGACTGCCCTCCCTCCTGGAAAGTGGGGCAGAGACAGACCCTCCCTTCTGATTACTCATTTGGCTTGGCTAGGCCCTCCTTTTTGCTTTCCAAGAAGGGGGCACCCTTTTCATCTCTGGGAGGGGCTGAGATGGGGTTCAGAAGAAGGGAGGCCCCCAGTCAAAAGATTTTTGTGACAAATAAAAAGCATCACACAGGAGAGGGTTCAATACCATTGGAAACAACATTTTTGGGGGGGAGGAGTTTTCCTCGGGTCCTAGGGGAAGGGGGCTCTGTCTGGGGGGAGAGGGAAGAGCCCAAATCTAGGCCAAAGCCAAGAGGAGGCAGACAGGGACCTCAAAGCCCCTTCTGGGGAGAGGGACATCCCCCTGGCAACCTGCAAACTAGGCATAGAAGCCCACAGGATCCGTATTAGGCAGACACACACATTCCAAATATATATCTTTCCCTTCACAACAACCCTGCAGAGGAGGGTCAGCAGAGAGACCCTCAGTACCAGAAAGATTGTCTCCCCCCACTTCTGGGAACATGCTGAAAGGGCTTTGGAGCCCTTGATGGGATTTAGGTTAAAGGAAGAGAAGGAAGAAAGGAAAGAGGGAAACTGCCAAGGGAAGAGAAACAGAAAGGGAGTCCTGAGGTGGAGGGAAAGCATCTGGTAACTGATCCTGTTGCCTGCCCCTCGGAGTCCATTATGAGAACCTTCCACAGCTCACTGTGACACTTTAAATGGCCATTTCATAGATAAAATCTCTCAGATAAGAGCCAACCTGGACTCTGACGTTATTGCAAAAGCTATAGGTGAGGTGTCCAGTGACTCTGTGAATAAGATCATACTGGATCAAATTGAACCTGTGAATATCAAGGATGTGGACAAGCTCCTTGGAAGTGTGAAGAAGACAACTTGCCCTCTCGATGCTTGCCCTTCATGGCTGGTCCTACAAGGAGGAGATGCACTTAGGACTCACCTGAGATATATTATAGATGCATCTCTTATGGAGGGTTATTTTCCATCTTGCTTAAAAGAAGCGGTTGAATGGCCGCTTCTGAAGAAGCCCTCTCTATATCTCTTGGACATGAACAATTACAGACTGGTCTCCCATCTTTCATTTCTAAGAAATGGGGCAGTTGCTCTTCAAGTCTAAGCGATCTTGGATGAAACAGATTATCTGGACCCATTTCAAACTGGCTTCAGGATGGGATACGGAGTTGAGACTGCTATGGTCGCCTTAGTAGATGATCTCTGCTTGAGTATTGACAGATGAAGTGTGACCCTGTTGATCCTTTTGGATCTCAGTGGCTTTCAATACCATCGATCATGGCATCCTTCTGGAAAGCCTGAGGGAATTGGGGTTCGGGGGCACTGCATTGGGCAGATTCCAGATGGTGATGCTTGGGGAAAGTTGCTTCTCCTAAAGGGAGCTTAAATTTGGCAGAGTGCCATCCTGTCCCCAATGCTCTTTAACATCTACATGAAACCTCTGGGAGAGATCATCTGGGGTGCTATCAGTTGCTGGTGACACCCGGATATATCTCTCCATGCTGCAGACCTCAGCGTCAACAAAGGAAGGCATCTCCCATCTGAATGAATGCCTTGAGAAAGTAATGGGCTGTATGAGGAAAAACAGATTAAAACTGAATCCAGATATCCTAGGATTAGGATATCCTAATCCAGGTATGGAGGTTTGTCAACCGGTCCTGGACAGGGTCACACTTCCCCAAAGGACAGTATTTGCAGTTTGGGGGTGATCCTGGAACCGTCGCTGCAGATGTCAACTCAGATAGATGCTATGGCCAAGAGTGCTTGTTATCCGTTTCAGTTGATACACCAACTGCATCCCTTCCTGGAACCTGAAGACCTGAAAACTATGATGCATGCGCTGGTAACCTCACGTCTTGACTTCTGCAATGTGCTATCCCAAGTCTGGAAACTTCATCTAATTCAAAATATGGCAGCCAAAGTGGTCACTGGAAGATCTACAGGTGACCATATTAAACCTATAATAAAGTCTTTTCACTAGTTTCCTGTTAATTTCCGGGAACAATACGAAATCTTGGTT
>JACSCI010000246.1:14297-44119 GCA_016801065.1 Sceloporus tristichus | reverse complement strand
GTGACAGAAGATTAACCAGGACTGTCTCTGCCAAACCCAGACAGTATTGTATTTCATTCCTTTCATAAATTGGCCCAGCAGTGACCCAGATGAAGCTAATAGGATAGTGACTCACCAAAGAGTTGTTGTACCTCGGCAACCTCTTTCTCTTGGAGCCCAACTTCCTGGGCATGGCCTCTGTGTTGGCCATCAGGTGGGCAGGGGTCCAGATTGTCCTGCACTTGGGTCACTTCCAGAAAGACAGGCCTCAAAGCCGTGTACAAGGAGGCCAAGATGTAGGTCCTGAGAAAAGAGAACATGGTTAGAATTGGCTTGGCAAGAAGCCTTGCAGCACTCAAAGACACAGAGAACAGCATCCTCCTGGTGACATAGGCAGATGACATATGCCTCCTTTGGGTCGACGCACAGGTGGGTATCCCCTTCCTCCCTCTGCACAAAACAAAGCTCCCTGGACCTAGCATAGATTCACTGTGGCTCCCCTACACAACAGATACTCCATGCCTTATTAGAGTGATGGGGGATTAGGGCAAGGGAAATTGGAGAGGGCCCTGGTTATGTAGCTGTAGCTAGATATAAAATGAGTGCATCATTTGCTGAAACCTCCTGACCTCCTCAGTGGCTGTCAGAGGAAGATGTCTTCATTTTGTTTCTGGCTACAAAAACACAGCTGGATTCTTCTCCAATGTATTGCACCCAACACTCTCACCACACATTGAATGGCCATGCGAGATGGCTTCCATCACTCTATGGTAGTCCCTGGTCCAGTGAATGGGCAGTTGTAACCTGATTCCACATGGAGCAACACTGGAGCATAGAGGATACTGCTGGATCAGGCTATGTGGCCTGGTGGCCCCTCATTCTTCAAGTGGCCAAAGCAGTTGCCCTCCATCCCCCAGTGAGATCCCCGGTCAGGCAGGGCAGGAAAAGAGCTATCTCTTTTCTGGTTGCCCCCCCTTCCATGGTATCCAGCCCTCCTCCCAGCATCGGGGGGCACCAGAGGATTGAGCTGATGGGAAGAGAGCACCCAATTCCCATGGCAGCCTTCTGCATGAAGATAAGTCACAATTCTGAGAGTGTCTCTGCCCACACTGTTGCCTGGCCATCTTGGCTTGGGAATGTCCTGTTCTAGCCACATGCAGGACTAAATCTTAGCCTGTATCCTATCCTATACTTAGTCCTGATCAGAGTAGAATCACTCAGTCTCTTGGTTTTACCTATAGATTGACTCACCAGTCAATTATGGGTTCAGTGGGTCTATTCTAGGGTTAACCAACAGGATTCAGGGTGCCTCAGACTTTAAATTCAGATAAGCTGCAATAGAATGTAGAAAATATATATACAGAATTATGTATTGTATAAAATTCATTGTATGGACTTTAGTTTCAATAAAAATTATTTTTTAAAAGACTTTAAATTCAGGAATGTTAATTTTTCCATGCTATGTCATGATCACTGATGAGAATTTGATTTCTTTTCATGCAGAAGAGGAGGAGCAGCAGCAGGAGGAGGAAGACCACCTTCTTTATGGAAAGCTTCTATAGCAGATCATTAAAAAGAGAGTCTGTGAACATCTAGAAGGCAATGCCACCATCACAAAAAGTCAGCATAGGTTTCAGAGAATCAAGTCATGCCAGACAAATCTAATCTCCGTAGATGATCCTGGTAGATGAAGGGAATTCCAGCTCAACATTAGCAGGAACTTCCTGACAGTAAGGTCTGTTTGACAGTGGAACACACTCCTTCCTCGGAGGGTAGTGGAGTGCCCTTCCTTTGAGGTCTTTAAGCAGAGGCTGGATGGCCATCTGTCAGGGATGCTTTGATTGAGAGTTCCTGCATGGCAGAATGGGGTTGGACTGGATAGCCCTTGATGTCTCCTCCAACTCTATGATTCTATGATTTGTCTCCCAGATGGAGAAACTCCAGCCCCTAGGCTGGATAAGACCTATATTACTTTACATAGCTGATCCATGGCCTTCCCTCATCATGCCCCTTCCACATTTAGACACTGGTGCAAATAACCATTTCATTTTTCCAAATGAGACAAAGCTCTGAGCTTAACTGCTGTGTTTATAATATGATATAATAATAATAAATTTATGCATATACCGCCTTTCCAAAAAGATCAAAGCAGTTTATAAATTGACAATTACAAAATTTGTGTTTTTGTGTGTGTCAGTCATAGCAGGAGCATGAGGTATGTACCTCCTCCCTCTGCTTGCTAAAGCCACACAGAAATTGAGGCATGTACATTTGTGGGCATTGTTTCTGAATGGATCTATTGTCAAAATCACAATTTCTTCACTTTTCCTTGTATATTTTTTAAAAAGATGCACACTGCTGAATATGTTGCACTTATACAACAAAAATCTATAAATGTATAGGTTTAGGAGTGAAGATTGCACCCTGGATTATGCTCATTTTTAGGAAGTGAAGACCTATGTAAATTCATTTGTAAACCCAGTGAAACAAATATCTCACAAAGCTCTAGTAAACAACACGTACACACACAGTCCCCATAAAAAGGACTCACTGGCGCACTGTGTGTCTGGGTCTAGAAATCTCACTTCCACCTTCTGGTAAGAGAATGCTGCCAGAGACGGAATTGGGGACTTTATGCCTGCAAAGCATGGGCTCAGTCTCTCAGTTGCAACCTTTCCATACACTCCTGGACTGAAACATTTAAAGAATAGTCCTCTTTCAGCTCCAGGAATAAAGACCTACCTTCAGTACAAAGACCCTGATTCCTGCAACCCCAGAAAGGCCTCTCCTGCAGTCCTTTATGGCCGGAGCTTCCCTGGGTCAGAGGCCGTCTCCTCAGCCGTAGAGAAGGGTTGCTCTGAGTGCGAAGGAGGAGGAGGTCCACAAGGCTGAGGGAGGGAAGGCAATGGGGAAAGGTCAGTCCAATGGCCATGGAGGGCAGAAGGTGACAATGCCTAGGAAACCCCTCTGAGTCCCAGCCCTAGGAATGAGTGGCAGGAGTGAGTCCAGGGGGCTGAGGGGGTCTCCTTTCCCAAAGGGGGAGGCAAGGACTGGTGGACCCTTCCCCAGCTAGGGCCCAAAGGGAGGGTCTCTTTCCCCACCTCTCTCCCCCAGCCCCAAAGCCCAGCCTCCCCACTGGCCCTGAGTCCCCTGCTTCCCCTTCCGCAGACCCCCACAGGCCTGACTTCCTGCCTTCTTTCCTTTCTTCTTTCTTTCCTTCCTTCCTTCTTTCCTTCCTTCCTCCTTTCGCCCCAAAATGGAACGCAAGAGGCACAAATGGACACACTTCCTTCCTTTTGGCCCAAGGAGCCTGGCTTCCTTCTCACTCTGGAGCCTCAGGAGAGAAAGAGGAGCCTCTCGGTTCAACTGAGGCCTCAGAGAAGGTTCCAGAACATTATTCCCCAGTCACAAGCAGCACAAAATGGTGGCCGCAACACAAAATGTCCGCCTCTGCCTCAGCGCTTTGCAGTTGGCAGTTTGACACCTTCAGGGAACCCAAAATGGAGGATGAGCTACAGAGTAAAGTGTACATGGGCTATGATGGCCCCCTACCGTGTGTGTCCACCATACACACTGACACCACACACACGCACCCCTCCCTTTGCCAGAGCTTTGAGAATACAATGCTCTCCCTTTGCGGTGGCCTTGAAGGGAACAGGATCATCCTAGCTAGTATCTCTTTGCATTCGAGACTGCTAGCAAATATAATAGCAAATGTAGAGCCAATAAGAAAACGCGTGACCATTGCGTGGACAGTGAACGCAACCAATTATTTGTTGTTTAGACAATAGCCAATTAACTGCCTGTTGTATAATCATGTGTGTGCTAAATAACCAATTAAGCTAATGCTATGTAAACAATGAACTGTGTTTTACTATAAAAACTTTTGGAAATGGCTATTGGGTGCGACAGCAATTTCATCACCATCTGCTGGTGTGCTGTTGTCTTGGCCAAATAAAGTGCGTATTGCCTATAGACATTTCGGGTTCTCGTGTCTCACTCAAGGACTCTCCTTTCAAATGAACATATTGGGAATGCTTCCCTAACATCTTAATAAGGAAACTGGGGAGACTTTTAAAACCTCCCAAAAGAGCTACTTTTGGCTTTTGGAGGGGGGAATCCTCCTCTTAGAAGCCAAAGCCCAATGTTTGTGAAGAATAAATATAAGGCTTGTATTAAAACTCTTCTTCCCATTTCTGATCCTTTTAAAAAAGAACCATGTTCCCCAGAAAGAGCAGAGCTGTGTAATAAGAAAACACTCTCAGAAAAGAGACACAAAAGACACACAAAGAGACACACTTCCTTCCTTTTGGCCCAAAGAGCCTGGCCTCCTTCTGACTCTGGAGCCTCAGGAGAGAAAGAGGAGCCTCTGTTCAACTGAGGCCTCAGAGAAGGTTCCGGAACATTCTTCCCCACAGTCACAAGCAGCACAAAATGGCCGCTGGAACACAAAATGGCTGCCAGAACACAAGATGGCTGCCTCTGCCTCAGCGCTTGGCAGTTGGCAGTTTGAGGCCTTCAGGGAACCCAAAATGGAGGATGAAAGGGCCCCAAAGTCAGAAGTGTCTTCAAACAGGATTTCCAAACCTTAACAACACCTAAAATGCCAAACCAAAAGAACATTCCCAGAGTTCCATAGCTCTGAGCCATGGCCATTACAGTGGTGCAAAGCAAGAATGCCCAGGAAGGTGGCATTAATGATGATTAAGGTCTAGCAGCAGCTCCATCCCCCCCCCCCAGGCCTGATGATGATGATGATGATGATGATGATGATGATGATATCATCATCATCATCTTTCCTACAGCGTGAGAGACACCATTAAAAGCACTGAAATCCCCTTTGGGGAGTCCCACTCTCCCACCTTCAGAGAGAGTGGGCCATGCCTAGGACTGCTGGGCCTCCTTCCTCCCCACCTTAATGGCAGTGGCCAAAGGAAAGCAGCAGCAGCAGCAGCAGCAGCAGACCCAAGAAAGGCCCAGCCAGACCTCAGTGCAGCAGTGAAGCCTAGTGGTTCCAGGCCTTGTCTCTCTGCTTCTTTCTCCCTCTGACACTCTGCTCCTCACAAAGAACTAAATAGAGAAACCAAAGCTCCTCCTCTTCTTGAAACTGGCCAACGGGGGCCAGTAAAGGGAGGTTTATGCAAATGCAGAGTGACATCACTGCTACGGAAGGCTGTCTTGACCAATCAGAGAGCAAGATGAAGGTTCTTCTGGAAGCTTCCATGAGAAGGAGATATAAGTCCTGAGAGACCAAGAGGCAGTTGGGGGAATTGTGTCGGTTGGAGATCGAGAGAAAGAGTTAAAGAGCGGATCTTGGAAGTTAATCTCAGAATTGGACACTTAGGTTTATTTATTATTTTAATAGCTTGTATGAATTGAATATTATATATTTACAAATATTGTACCTGCAAGATTCTTAATATCATTTATGACTCATATATTACTTATATTTTGTTATTTGTAGTAAATATCTCCTTGGAGTATCTACTACTCGATGCTCCTTTTACACGTGTTTTGGCTCAGTTGATGCTTGCAAGATCAGTAAAGAAGTAGAAATAAGGTTCCTTAACTGGTCCCAGTGTAGATTAAGAGAAACCCTTTTATGATTCACTGGATGATGGCAGCGTGATTTAAGGAAGTTAAGGGTCTGCTGGGCTAAGAGCCATAATGTCTAAATGTCTAATTAACAATTTGTAAGACACTCTGATAGCCTTTTGGCTGAAGAGAGGGGTTTAAAACTATTATTATTATTATTATTATTATTATTATTATTATTATTATTATTACAGGGCCGTGGTTTGGCTGCTTGGACCACCGGAGATCATCTCATTGAGTCAGTTGGAAAAGCACATCTCACTCCAGAAAATAAAGGTACTTGAGGAGTTTGCGCTCTACGTCTTTCTGTAATAATAGCTACAAAACTGATAATAGCATTTGGGACATTTAGTCTTTTAAAAACAAATATGGCAGATTTAAATGCTGCTTTAAAACCTCTTTCCATCTGCCAGCTTTGCTCTGGTTTTGGGGGGAAATGAGAAAGTGTTGGGAGGGAGGGACTGCCACAGAATTAGGAGATGCATTGCAGGCTATGGACACTTTGCAGCTAAGTAAGATCCAAAACACACACCAGTAATAGTCCAGTTTGAGACCGCTTTAACTGCCCTGGCCCAGTGCTAGGGAATCCTGGGAAATGGAGTTTATTGTGACACCAGAGCTCTCTGACAGAGAAGGCTAAATGTCTCACAAAACTACATTTCCCTGAATTCCCTAGCACTGAGCCAAGGCAGTTAAAGCAGTCTCAGATTGGATTATTCCTGCAGTGTGTTTTGGACTTAGGCGATCCTTGGCAAGTCACACTCTTTCAGCCTCAGAGGATGGTAATGGCAACCGCTCTCTGAAGAAACCTGCCAAGGAAACCCCATGATAAGGTTGCCTTAGGGTTGCCATAAATTGGAAACTATTTGGAGACACACATGAACAGAAAAAAGTCTGCATTTATTTCACAGATTATACATGGGAATGGGAGGCAGTGTGGTGCAGTGGTTTGAGTGTTGGGTTACAACTCTGGAGGCCAGGGTCCAGTGACCCACTCCTCCATGAAACCAGCTGGGTCCCTTGGGCAAGAAGTCACACTCTCTCAGCCTCAGGGAAGGCAATGGCAAACCTCCTCTGAACAACTCTTGCCAAGGACACCCCAGGAGAGGCTCCCCAGAAGTCGACAATGACTTGGAGCCACTCCACAAAACACTACAAAGCCTCAAGAAAGAGACAGTGTGGTTTAGTACCCGGAGCATTGGACTATGACCCTGGAGACCAGGGTTCGAATGCCCTCTTGGCCATGGAAACCCACTCAGTGACCTTAGGCAAGAAGTCACACTCTCTCAGCCTCAGAAGGAGGCATTTGCAAAACCACTTCAGGACAAATCTTGCCAAGAAAAGCCTGCAAAGGGCTTCCCTTAGGGTCGCCATAAGTCAGAAACAACTTGGAGGAACACAACAACAGCAAAAGAAGTAACACCACTAATAGGGCTTAATCACACCTCACAAGCCAGCTATGGAGGGAGAAAGAAAGAAAGAAAGAAAGAAGGAAGATGTGGGAGTTGTAGTCCTTGGTTCAGAGAGATTGAAGGGGCCTTACTGCAGGGCAGGACCCCTCCCCTTTCTGGCCATGTGGATGCTGGGAGATCCAATCTGGGAAATATACTTTAAATCCCATTGGCAGCTTGCCTCAAATCCTTTATGAGGCCAGAAACCCCTTTGTTAGGAAGCGAAGTCCGAATATCTCAAGAGGCTCTATATCTCCCAAGGCCCCCTCCCTCCAGAACCTCTTTCCACTCTTCCTCTCCGTCTCTCTCTCTCCCCTGAAGGCCTCAAACTGCCAAGTGCTGAGGCAGAGGTGGCCATTTTATGTTCCGGCAGCCATTTTGTGTTCCAGAGGCCATTTTGTGCTGATTGTGACTTTGGGGAATAATGTTGCAGAACCTTCTCTGAGGCCTCAGTTGAACAGAGGCCTTTCTTTCTCTCCTGAGGCTCCAGAGAGAGAAGGAGGCCAGGCTCCTTGGGCCAAAAGGAAGGCAGTGTGTCTCTTTGTGTGTCTTTTGTGTCTCTTTTCTGAGAGGGTTTTCTTATTACACAGCTCTGCTCCTTCTGGGGAACAAGGGTTTTAAAAGGGATCAGAAATGGGGAGGATAGTTTTAATACAAGTCTTATTCTTCTTCTTCACAAACATTGGGCTTTGGCTTCTAAGAGGAGGCTAGTCCCCCCAAAAAGGCGAAAAGTGGCTCCTTTGGGAGGTTTTAAAAGCCTCCTCAGTTTCCTTATTAATAGATTTTCAGGGAAGAAGGAAGGAGACAGACCAGAATAATTCATATCACCAAGAATGAAATAAACAAACATACAAACAAACAAGAACAACAAAAATAAGGATTAGGCACTAAAACAAATTACTTATTTTTTAAAGGAAAACCATTATTAGAAGGGTAAAAAGAAGAATTGGGTGCTTTCTATCCTTTTAAAACCGACTCACGCTGTATCTACACTGCAGAAATAATCCACTTCGAAACCGCATTAAGTCTCCTAGCTCCATCCTATGGAATCCTGGGATTTGTAGTTCATTGTGGCATCAGCTATCTGTCACAGAAAGCTAAGTGGCCCAAAGGTAAAATCCCAGGATTCCATAGCACTGAAAGGTTTAAGTGGTGCCAAAGTACTTTATTTCTATAGTGTGGATGCAGCAGCTTGGGAAAGTGGCTGATGCTGGGGAAAAGCACTGGGGACCTCTGGAGGTTTCAGCAGATTATTTATTTATTTATTTATGATGCACTCATTTCACATCTAGCTACGGGGACATAACCAGGGCCCTCTCCAATTCCCCATTCCCTAATCCCCCACCACTCTAAGAAGGCATGGAGTATCTGTTGTGTAGGGGAGCTGCAGTGAGTCTATCCTAGGTCCAGGGGGCTTTGTTTGGTGCAGAGGGAGGAAGGGGATGCCCACCTCTGCATCGGCCCAAAGAAGGCATATGTCACCTGCGTATGTCACCAGCAGGATCCTGTTCTCTTTGAGTGCTGCAGGGTTTCTTGCCAAACCAATCCTAACCCTGGTCCCTTTTCTCAGGAACTTCATCTCGGCCTCCTTGTATACGGCTTTGGGGCCTCTCTTACTGGAAGTGACCAAGTGTAGGACCACCAGGACCCCTGCCCACCTGATGGCCGACAGAGAGGCCAAGCAGAGGGAGTTGGGCTCCAACAGAATGAGGCTGCCCAGGAACAACAGCTCTTTGGTAAGTTGCCATCCTGACTATTCATTTCATCTGTGTCTGGGCCGGCTCATGAAAGCAAGCGGAGAACATACTGTCCCAGTTTGGCCTAGAGAGTCCTGGTTAATCCTTTGTCACCTCATTTTTTCAGGGGCTTTGAAAATGTCCTATTTCTCTCTGCTCCTCCCACTTTCCCCCTTCTTCTCAGGTCAGTTCAGTTGCTGCAAAATGTGTTACAAGTTCAAAATAGTGTGCATCCCATCAACTCAAAAGAGGGGAGAGGGGAGGCAAAAAGGTGGCATGGTCTAGCCCTTGCCAGGAGTCGGAGGCACAAGCAAACTACTGTACCCTTCCTCGCTTGTGTGATCTTCATTGGCCTTCTTGACCCCCTTCTGGAGTTGCTTGTCCACATGTGCCTTCCTTTCCCCATCTGTGAAATGCTGGGGGTTATAGAAGAATATCTCTGGACCTAAACTGAGGGTGGGCCCAGTGCCCCTCAAGCCCAGAGTACTCCCCAGAATTGTTTTTAAAAATGAAATTTGCCTCTGAAATTAGGTGAGATATGGCTAAATGCACTATAATTCATTGGTGACTCAATGTACTATACATGTTGGGATAGTCAGTATCCTAATCAATCAATAATATCTCAGACATGGCCTAAATTATATTCTTTATTATATTGTATATTATACTGAAAGGATTCAAGACAAACTGGATCTCAAATGTTGTAGCTTTTTGCTTTCTTGCAGAATTTAAAGTTTATTTCCTGGACTGATTTATGAAGTATTGAAATATTATTTGCAATGCACCATGTGTTTTCCTCCCCTTTTGTTTAGTCACTCTCTGGATGAAGGCTATTTTCTATTGCAGGTGACCTTTGCGGATGTGGCAGTATATTTCACCAAGGAGGAATGGAAACTATTGACAAAGAAGCAGAAACTTATGTACAGTTCCGTTATGATGGAGAATTATGACAATGTGGCCTCTGTGGGTAAGGAACCTGAATCCATTGCCCTTCCTGTGAAGACTGAGGGCCCTTTCATAATCTACTGTCAGAGCGATATGATTCCCCTTTAGAATTATAGAATCAAAGAGTTGAAATAGACCACAAGGAGCATCCGGTTCAATCTTCTGCCATGCAGGAATAGACATTCAAAGTACCCCCGAGAGATGGCCATCCAGCCTCTGTTTAAAGACCTCCAAAGAAAGAGACTCCACCAAACTCTGAGGGAGTATATTCCACTGTTGAAGAGCTCTTACTGTCAGGAAGTTCCTCCTAAAGTTTAAGTGGAATCTCTTGTCCCTGTGGCTTGCATCCATTCTTCCATGTCTTTTTCTCTGGAGTAGCAGAAAGCAAGCTTGCTCCATCCTGAATATGACATCTCTTCAAATATTTGAACAGGGCTGTCATATCCACTCTTAATCTTCTCTTCTCCAAGCTAAACATATCCAGCTCCCTAAGTCATTCCTCAGAGAGCATGGTTTCCAGATTGTTCAACATTTTGGTTTCTTTCTTCTGGACATGCTCCAGCTTCTCAACATCTGTTTGAACTGTGGCGCCCAGAACTGGACACAGGATTATTGCAAGTGAGCCCTGACCAAAACAGAATAGAGTGACACTATTACTTCCCTTGATCTTGACACTATACTCCTATTGATACAGCCTAGGATCATATTGGCCTTTTTAGCTGCTGCGTCACACTATTGACACATATTCAACTTGTGCTCTACTACCATTCCTAGTTCCCTTTCACATGTAATTTAACTGTCAGAACAACTTCCTGTGGAATCTTGTAATTTCTAGTTTTAGTGAGGCAATATTGTTCTCCACTTTGTAAGGATTCTAAATATCAAATCCTAAACTGCCAATTCTGGAATTTTGTGGGAAGGAGCCATGGAGATTAATGCTTTTTGTCCCCAAATGGTCCTTATGCCATTCCTGAGCAAGTTTCCTGGCTTTTATAGCCCCTCTTCCAGCCTTTTTTGGCTCTGAAGAGGCTGTTTTAATGCTCATCCCTGGCACTTGACCCTCACTAATATCAAAAACCATGTACCAGACCCCTTGTTCTGCCTTTCCTAATGCATTAGTTGTATATTGATTGCCCTGCCTTTCTCAAGAAATGAACCTCAAAGTGTCCCTTTTATGCATCACACTCTGTGGATGTGTGTCTGTGATAGAGAGATGGAGGCAATGTGAAAAACAGAAAGGCAGGAAAGAGATTCTGAGGGTTAAATGGTAAAGCAGTGCAGATGGGCAAGAGGGAAGGATGGAGATCGGAGGGAGAAAGGGAAGGGGATCAGGCCTCTGGGAGCCAGGAGGGGAAGGCAGGAGCAAAGCCAGGATTGCATAGCTCTGTATGGAGAGGAAGGGACCTCTGGGAAGGGCTATTAGAGGGGCCTTGGGGATTGGGAGGCAGTCACCAAACAGAGAGATAATAATAATAGGTTTTATTTGTATTTACCTGTAAAATAGCCACAAAACAACAATAGCATCTTTTTACACACAGTAAAAAAACAAGTTGCTTAAAACTCAATTCGGGACAAATAAAAACATCGTATAAAATGCACAATTGCTATCAGAAGTGGGATTTTTCCTTAAGTTCTTTACAAGAGGTTGGGTGGGTAAGCCTTCCGGAAGGGATCCGTCTTAAGTGCTTTCTTGAAAGCATCCAAGGTGGTGATAAGATGGATCTCCTCCGGCAAGTTGTTCCCTAACTTGGGGGCCATGGCTGTGTATTCTTTGTGGGAAGTTGTTCTTAGCCTGACCTTTGGGTAATCTAATAGATTCTTCCCAGATGTTCTGAGAGTGCGGGCGGATTGTGTAGGGAGAGGCCTTCCCTCAAGAAGCTCGGGCCCAAGCCATGTAGGGCTTTAAAAGTAATAACCATCACTGTGTATTGCACCTGGAAGCTAATTGGCAGCCAATGAAGAAATTTTAGAACTGGTGTTATATGGTCGGACCTAGATGTTCCAGTGACCAATTTGGTGCAACATTTTGAACTAATTGAAGCTTCCGAACTTGGTACAAAAGTAGCCCCATGTAGAGCACTGAACTTAAGAACTGAACTTGAAATCAGACCCTTGTTTTCATACATATTAAGGGTTCCATATAGCAATTATAAGCAATGTCTATGAAGAGAGGAAAAGGTAACACAAAAACTCCTTTTTCTCTAATGTTTCTTTTCCAACCTGAGCTTGCTTAGCTCCGTAGTTGATTCCAGAGGCCCTTTGTCACTCGAAATGCTGGAGTCTGGGGAGGACAAACCCAAATGTTATGCTTTTAGGGGAATTTCATCCTTAGCTCAAAGGAGAGATTGAAGCAACAGTGACCTCAGGATTCATCCCAACTATACCAGGCCCAGAAGCACACAGAACTCCAGAGGCATTTCAAATAGTTTTTTGTGTTTAATTTAGGGGAAAAGAAAAATACACGCATACACACACATATACACATATAGGTGTTCACGCATACACACAAGAACTGAGTAACAAAGGTGGGAGTGGCGAATACTTTGAGGCTTTGCAAATGGTAATACATTACCTAGATGGATCTTGATTCCAATTGCTGAGGGTCCAGAAAGGGGAGAGAAGTCAGTAAGTCCTGTGGCAAGTGGGGCTGGCGAGTGTAGTGAGATGTACCCCAATGGACTCTCTGTCTGCAACTGGACTGAAACTAAAGAACAGCCGGTTGGGGCTGATATTTATACTGAAGTCGTTGCTTGGGGGCAGAAACCGAGCATTCAAAAAGGTTTAAATTGCTTTAGGATGTTTCCTGGGTGGGGAAAGAATTGTCTGAAACTGAAATAAATGTAATGGGTGCTTGGTGAAATACTTCAGCCAAACAGGATTGTCACACTGGCTCTTAGGTCCTTCTTGGATCTGAATTCTGGTCCCATTCAAAGCCAATGTATAGCACAGTCTGAAGGCGACACTCCCAGAGCTCAACAATAACATAGCAGAGTACAGAAGCAAATCTCCAGCTATAGGCATTGACAATGCACTAACCACTTTCCACACTTAAAAATAACTCACACACATTTGATTTGCTCCAAGTCCTTAGAGGTTCTTTATTTTGAGTTGCAATATAAAACAAATATTTACCAACTCTCCTCTCTGACTTCTATCCATTTTACAATCTCTTACACACCCAACTCCAACCCACACCAATCCGCATGTGAGTTGTATACTGTATTGGCTGTGAGTCATATCCTGGTGCCAAACAGCATGAAGTGACCTCTGCAGTTAGCTTGCATCGTGCCATGTGCCCTGACGCAACACTCTATGGCAGTCTCACAGGAAATGATGCCACTTTTCAATTGAAATAGTTTTATATACATTTAATGGAATATTTTATAACTGCCTGACTATCTCCTTCCACTGATTTCCTCATGGCAGTTCCCCTTCAATCACTTCTTTGGTAGCTCCTATGAGTAAGAATACAGTCATTATATGGATTTGGAGGCATCTAGAACAGGGTCATGCTCAGGTCACTCACACCAACTTTGTTAATTTAATCTCAAATAGGGAGGGGTGAACGTGGGGCTAAATCTTGGGGTAACACATTCCTCTCCTAACACTGATATTCAGTTTTGCCTGTCATTGTCCTCCTTTACAGAAGAATTTGTCAGTCACGAGAGAGTCCACACAAGAAAGAAGCCACATAAATGCCAGCACTGTGGGAAATATTTTGCTTACATGTCAGTCCTAGTCATGCATCAAAGATTCCACACAGGAGAGAAGCCATACAAATGCCAGCGTTGTGAGAAATGTTTTTCTTCGAAGTCGCACCTAGTGACACATCAGAGAGTCCACACCGGAGAGAAGCCATACAAATGCCAGCATTGTGTGAGATGTTTTTCTAGTAAGTCAAACCTATTGGCACATCAGAGAATCCACACACGAGAAAAGCCTTACAAATGCCAGCGTTGTGGGAAATGTTTTTCTTCAAAGCCATACCTATTGGCACATCAGAGAGTCCACACAGGAGAGAACCCAAACAAATGCCAACGTTGTGGGAAAGGTTTTTCTTCAAAGTCAAACCTATTGGCACATCAGAGAGTCCACACAGGAGAGAAGCCATACAAATGCCAGCATTGTGGAAAATGTTTTTCTTTAAAGTCAGACCTAGTCAGACATCAGAGAGTCCACACAGGAGAGAAGCCTTACAAATGCCAGCATTGTGGGAAATGTGTTTCTTCAAAGTCATACCTATTGGCACATCAGAGATTCCACACAGGAGAGAACCCAAACAAATGCCAGTATTGTGGGAAATGTTTTTCTTCCAAGTCATACGTATTGGCACATCAGAGAGTCCACACAGGAGAGAAGCCATACAAATGCCAGCATTGTGGGAGATGTTTTTCTAGTAAGTCAAACCTAGTGAAACATCAGAGAGTCCACACAGGAGAGAAGCCATACAAATGCCAGCATTGTGGGAGATGTTTTTCTAGTAAGTCAAACCTAGTGAGACATCAGAGAGTCCACACAGGAAAGAAGCCACACAAATCCCAGAAATGAACTAACATTACTTACTTAAAATTTTATTCGGTCATTGACCAGCAATATAGTACAGAGTGCAATTGCAGCAATACAAAAACAGAATGTAATTGTATTACTAACATTATATTTGTCAATAAGCAATACAAAGAATATATTTTAAATCCTGTGGTGATAAGAAAAGGCCCTTGTGATTTCCTGTGTTAGGTTTGTGTGTCCATATGTCTCTTTATGTTTTTCAGTTATATTTTGTTGAGTTGAGATTTTAATTGCCATTAGTATAGATTATTGCTTTAGTTTATAAATTTGAGTGGGGATCATGGTGGTGGAATAGGTTAGCTAGACAGAGGGGTGGGATTGGCTGCAGCTGGTTAGAACAGTTATGGGAATGATAGCATTTGGAATTTGTGGGATGTTGGCTGAAGAAAGTTGGGGACAGATATTAACAGAAAGGGCTATTTTCTGGGAATGACAAAGGGGGCCTTGTTATCTGTGTGGCACAGAATGTGGGAATTGGAGGGGGCTAGGTTTGGAAGAGGGTGATGTTTTAGGTTTTGGGGTTTTAATGTATTGTTTGGCTTGGGGAGGGCAGCTCTGACTTAAACACTGAATTTCTGATTATGTGTTTGCAATAAAGTTTTTGTTGTTTCAACACACTGGGCTCATTGGTGAACAGAAATTCTGCATTTGCACAAAATGTACCCTTTCTTCTCTCCTCAGCCCTTAGCTCCTTTCCCAGTCATAAAAACAGAGGCAAACACACATATATACTCAGAGAGACAGAGCTACATGTACAACGCAGAGCCTTCCCAGCCTTTCCCTCCTTAGTCCAGCTCTGCAGCTTGGGCTCCATTCCGGAAGGAAGGAAAAAAGGCTGTAGTCCTTCCCTTCTTCTAAAGGCCAACAGTGGAATAAACAGCAGCAGCAAAGGCCTTACGATCCCTGCGCATGCTGAAGAGGGTCTTTTGGGGCATCTGCGCATGCACACTCTCAGCCCCTGAAGCTGCTCTGAGGGAGGGAAGTGGGGAGAGCCCTCATTCATTTGGGGGAATCTCATGGTTCTGGGATCACGCTGAAAGGGCCTTGGACCCCCTTGAAGTGATGTATGTTAAAAGAGGAGAAGGAAGGAATAAAGGAATGAAAGTGCCAAGGGAAGAGAAGCATAAAGGGACTGCTGAAGTCGGGGAGGGGGGGTTTTGGCAGATCTGGGACCTCTTGCAGGCACCTTCCTCCTGGAACCTATTATTAGAGCCTTCCACAGCTCACTATGATACTTTAAATGACTATTTCACAGATAATATCTCTCAGATAAGAGCCAAATTGGACATCAGCATTATTGCAGAGGCTATAAGTGAGGTGTCCATGAGTAAGGTCATACTGGATCAATTTGAATCTGAGTACTGAGGACGTGGACAAGCTCCTTGGAAGTGTGAAGAGGAGAACTTGCCCTCCTGACCCTTGCCCTTTTTATATCACCTGAGATATATCATAGATGCATCTCTTAGGGAGGGCTATTTTCCATCATGCTTAAAAGAAGCGGTGCTACGGCCCTTTATGGAAAAGCCCTCCCTAGATCCCTTGGAGATGAACAATTACAGACCGGTCTCCCGTCTTCCATTTCTAACCAACATAATTTTGAGGGCAGTTGCTCTTCATCTCCAAGCGGTCTTGGATGAGACAGATTATCTGGACCCATTTCAAACTGGCTTCAGGATGGGATACGGAGTCGAAACTGTTATGGTTGCCTTAGTAAATGATCTTTGCTTCAAGGTGGGATGCAACATACCAAACTTTAAGCTGTATTATTATGCAGCTTGTTTCAAATGGCTAGAAGAATGGTTCAAATTAGAAAACAAGAATTTATTGAATATAGAAAAAGCTAACCTGAATATTGGTATCCATGCATATATGTGGTATACAAAACCAAAATATAATAATGCTTTTAACCATCATGTTATAAGATCATTGCTTAAAGTATGGTATAAAATGAGACATCAATTTTGGGTGTCATTGCAAGAAGCCTATTACAATCAAACAAAGGACAAAGATACTCCATGGCTAAGATATGGAGATTTAATAAACAAAACACCAGAAGGAAAATACAATATGAAATCTATGGAAGTAGTTAATGAAAGAGGAAACATGAAGGCTTGGTTTTTATACAACCAATTAAACAATCGTTTTAAGGCAGACAATAAAGCTCTTGAGTTAATGATGGATAACAATGAAATAGATAAATTTATGATGGACAAAGAAGGTAAACACATATCCAAATGTTATAAACTATTAAAAGAAAGAGATCTAGAAGATGAAATTATTAAACACAGCATGGTAAGATGGGCACGTGATATAAATAAATCTATAACTATAGAGGAACGGGAAAATCATAGAAAGGAACAAATAAACAGGGCCAAGTGGGAATGGGGCCTTTGTGAAGGTGGGGAACTGACCTTCCTGGTGCTGGACCTCCAGGTGAGCGATGCATTGGGCAAGGAGTCCCTCTCCTCATCGCCTGCAGCCTCTGGTTCTGCTGGAGGCAGGGCCTCTTCTCCAGCATCACCTGGAACAACGAACCAGAACAATGGACAACAACAGATGGATGTGTGCATATATGTATATATGTGGAGGCATCTCTATCTAAGTGCACTCAAACTTATACCTTAATCTGAACACCTACTGACTGCAGAAATGAGCTCCAGTGCCTGAAGGCAACTCATAACCGTTGCAAGTCTCTAAACATAAATATTGCATAGAACATATCTTTGCATACATAACCATAGATATCTGTCTGAACGTGTGCATCCTCACACACATGTACTTACATACATATGTGTATGTATATATAATTATATTTATATATATACATATATGTGTGTGTATATATATATATATATATGCATATATATTAATTCTGTGTGTGTTTGTGTGTGTGTATACATATATATATATACAGTATATATTCATAAGCCAACCTTCAGGGTGATGGCGTGGACTCCCATTGTCTTCCTCCTCCGGGCGAGGTGGACTCCGCATGGCCGCCCTGTGTCGCCTCCGCAGGTGTTCTGTGTGGAGGAAAGAGGAACAGGAGACACAAGTGCAGAAATGAGCTCAGGTGCCTCAAGACAACCAATCATAGCACCCCAGTACAGGAAATGTCAACCAGCAAGACTCACCCGCAGTGGCATTGAGGTCCAATATAGGACCCCCAGCCAGCATCCAGAGATGCCACATCTCATCAAAAACTGGAGGTTTGTGTCATGGTGCGCAGCTGTTGCCATGCTCGCGCATGGCAAGATAGAAGGCCGTCCTCATCACCTTCGCTTTGTAGGCCACCTGCTTCTGTGACCTCTCAGACACCTTCTCTTCATCTTTCAGGCAATCTTTGAGTAGAGTGCCCTCTTAGAGTGGGATGTGGACCCCATTATGAGGTCCAGGTCCACATTCCAGACAGTGATAGAGGTACTGGGCCTCCCCATCTGTCCAGTGATTCCACCCTCTGGGCATTGTCTCTGGGCAGAGTAAAGCAAAGCACACTACCAATACTCCCAGCCTTAGGCCCCAAAACTCACCTCAGGAGTTTGGGCCTGTGAGGGTCAACCTTTCTATTGTGGCAGGTGCTTGGGACTTTTGTTATCTCACCACTGCCACCAAAATATGTTTGAGGTACACCAAAGATTTTAAACTATAGGTAGCGTTGCTGTTTTTAACCTCACCACGAATAGGGTTGCCATAACCCTCCTGCCGGCGGGACATTCCCGGTTTTTCACCACTAGGGGGCGTCCCTGCACGGTTTCCTCCTTGACTCCCGGTCTGTTGCCAATCTGGTGACTTTCACACCAAAATGGGTACTTTTCAGAGCCTTTGGTGTGATTTTGGTGCTTGGTTTTAATGGTAATTTTGAGAGTTGAAATAAGTTCCAATTATTTTTATTCAATTAGGGCTACGGTTTATTGCCATATTAACATTACAGGGACTTTTCAGGGATTTTGACTGAATATTTGGTGAGATACGGGGGGATTTGGTGAGTTTTGGCCAAACGTTTGGGGAATTATCTTCGAGGCTTGTTGGAGGTTGCCAGAGTCAGGAAGAGGAGCTCCTCCTCTGTTTGGTCCCAGCAAGGCAGCAGGGGGGAGAGGGCCATTTCCATTGGCACCGAGGAGAGGATGATGATGATGATGATGATGATGATGATGAGGAGGAGGAGGAGGAGGAGGAGGAGGTCCGTGGCCATTTTCAATATTTATGTTGCCCCTGTGTATTTTTTCTAACTTTGACTGCCAGGGCTCAATGCTCTGGAAGTCTGGTGTCTGTGAGGCATTTTTAGCCTTCTCTGTTGGAGAACTCTGGTGCCACAATAAACTACAATTCCCAGGATTCCATAGCACTGAGCCCTGGTAGTCAAAGCAGTGTGTTTTGGACACAGATATACTTCTTTTGTGAGTTAATGAATGAATCCAGTCCCTAGCCTTTCTATCTCTCTCACACACTGCAAGAGTAATAACTCACTCTGAGATTGCTTTCACTCAATGCTAGGGAATCCTGGGAATACTAGAGTTTGGGAGACATTGAGACTTCTCTGTCAGAGATGGCTCTGAGGCCACAATAGACTACAATTCCCAGGATTCCATAGCACTGAGCCCTGGCAGTCCAAGCAGTGTGTTTTGGACACAGAGATCCTCCAAATGAATCCAGTCCCTAGCTTTTATATCTCTCTCACAGACTGCAGGAATAATAACCCACTTTGAGACTGCTTTAACTCAATGGTAGGGAATCTTGGGAATGCTAGTGTTTGGAGACATTGAGACTTCTCTGTCAGTGATGGCTCTGAGGCCACAATAGACTCCAATTCCCAGGATTCCTCAGCATTGAGCAGTCTCAAACTGGACCATTCCCTCAGTGTGGATGCACCTGGGGAGGAATTCTGGGCACTGCAGTTCAACTACGTTTGGAGGGTTATGGGACTCCCTGTCAGAGATAGCTCTGGGGCCACAATGTACTACAATTCCCAGCATTCCCAGCACTAACCCAGGACAGTTAAGTCACTCTCGAACTGGATTATTTCCTCAGTGTGGCTGCAGCTTTGGTGAGGAACTCTGAGCATTTCAGTCCAGCTATGTTTTATTTCTGCAGTGTATTTTGGACCAGAGACAAGGTGACCAGACATCCTCCTCCTTTTCCAGGGCATGTCCTCTTCTGTCACATTTCAAAATGTCCTCCATTCTGGCTGGGGATTGTAGGTCATGGTATGGGTTAGGTAGATGAGGGGCTGGGATTTGTTGCAGCTGGCTAGAATAAACACACACATTTATATATATACTCTTCTACTTGCATACAATTTAAACATAAGCAAATGCATGGAGAAATATGCGGGCACATATGCATGCACATGGATGCACCTGCGCATGTATACACCCCCCACGTTTTGGTCAACATCAGCATGTATATATGTATATGTACATATAATTTTAACTGTGTATAAGTTTATTTCCGGTCATAACAGCATAACTGCCCTCTGATTACTGAAATTGGAAATTTATACATTTTGATGTTTTTATGATATGTATTTTACACATGATTGGCTCCAGAGGACACTCTGAGGGCTGCCATTGGCTGGAGTCCCCATCCCTCCCATCATCTTGGCCCTGATTGGATGGAGTCCCTGTCCCTCCCACCATCCCTGGCCCTGATTGGATGGAATCCAATTTTGTGTTCTGGCGGCCATTTTGTGTGCTGGTTGTGACTGTTGGGAATAATGTTCCAGAACCTTCTCTGAAGCCTCAGTTGAACAAAGGCATCTCTTTCTCTCCTGAGGCTCCAGAGTCAGAAGGAGGCCAAGCTCCTTGGGCCAAAAGGAAGGAAGTGTGTTTTTTGTGTCTCTTTTCTGAGAGGGTTTTCTTATTACACAGCTCTGCTCCTTCTGGGGAACATTGGGTTTTAAAAGGGATCAGAAATGGGAAGGATAGTTTTAATACAAGCCTTATAATTATGATTATTATTCACAAAGATAGGGGTTTGGCTACTATCCCTGTTTTTAATAATTGTTTTAATAACTGTCCAATACTTTAATGGCATTTTATTTTGGATGGGAGTGTTAGGAAGGGTTTGGGAGATAATGAAATACCGTATATTCCGGCATATAAGACGACTGGGCGTATAAGACGACCCCCAACTTTACAACTTAAAATAGAGTGTTTGGGATATACTCACCGTATAAGACCACCCCTCTCTTCCACGATAAGTCAGAAAGGAGCTGAAGGCACACAACAACAACAGCAGCAGCAGTGACAGGAGAAAGAGGGGGGAGGAGAAAAAAGGAGAAGGAGAAAGAAGAAAAGGAGGGGAACAGGAGGGAGACTCCACTACACTCTGAGGAAGGAGTCTGTTCCACGTTTGAAATAACAGCATACACAACATTATTTCACCCGCCTCGACAACTCCTCCCGCCCTTCCTCTTGGTGCATCTACACTTTAGAATTAATGCAGTTTCACACCATTTTAAGAGCTGCTTCTCCATCCTATTGGAATCCTAGAATCTGTAGTTTTATAAGGTCTTTTGCCTTCTCTGCCCAAAGAATGCGGGGTGCTGCTCCAAACTACAAATCCCAGGGATTCTGTATGGATGGAGCCGTGGCAGTTCAAGTGGCTCCTATTGGAATCAAAGCCCAGGAAGCTTTGTGCCAAATAGAAACGTGTTAGGCTGCAACTGCACTGCAGAAATAATCCAATTTGATACCCCTTTAACTGCCCTGGCTCAGTGCCAGGGAATCCTGGGAATTCTAGTTTTGTGAGACATTTAACCTTCTCTCCCAGAAAACTCTGGTGTGACAACAAATTAGTTCCCAGGATTTCATAGCACTGGGCCATGGCAGTTAAAACGGTACAAAACTGGATTGTCTCTGGAGTGAAGATGCAGCCTGAGTTGGGTCCAAGACACACTTCAGAAATAATCCAGTTTGAGACTGCTTTAACTGCCCTGGCTCAGTGCTATGGAATCCTGGGAATTCTAGTTTTCTGAGATATTTAGCCTTCTCAGCAAACTTTGGTGTGACAACAAATTACAATTCCCAGGATTTCATAGCACTGGGCCGTGGCAGTTAAAACGGTATGAAACTGGATTGTCTCTGGAGTGAAGATGCAGCCTGAGTTGGATCCAAGACACACTTCAGAAATAACTGCCCTGGTTCAGTGCTAGGGAACCCTGGGAAGTGTAGTTTTGTGAGACATTGGGGGTTCTCAGAAAGAGCTCTGGTGCCATGACAAACTACAATTCCCAGTGGTCACAAACTGGATTATTTCTGCAGTGTGTTTTGGACCTTGGTTATTAAAAATGCTCAAGGTCCAATCCAAACTGCAGAAATAATCCAGTTTGAGACTGCTTTAACTGCCCTGGCTCAGTGCTAGGGAACCCTGGGAATTGTAGTTTTGTGAGAAAGAGCTCTGGTGCCACAATGAACTACAATTCCCATGCATCTGAGGAAGTACGCTTAAGTCTAGGAAAGCTGCCAACTTTTCTTTCAGTGAGTCTCAAAGGTGCTACAAGATCTATCTCTCTATCATCATCATCATCATCACCATTATTGTTATCATTATTAAATCCAAATGCACCTGCAGAAGTGGACTTAAATTGGCAACACTGATTATGCTGTAGACTCATTCTCTGGGGCTGGGATCTGGAAGTGTGGAGGCAATTCCCTTGAAAAACCAGGGAATCCTGGGAATTGTAGTTTGTGAGGGCGGGGGGGCAACCACTGTTCTCTCTCTGATTGGCTGTTAGTGTGACTCCATCCAAACAGGATTGGTTGCTCTGTAGCCTGGCTCTCAGAGGGACTCAGGGGCTAAAAGAGAGAGAGACCCTTTTCTGAGAGTGGGGTGGCGACCACTTTCCAGCCCTCTCTCTGAATGGCTGAAAACTGTGAGTGTGTGACTCCAAAGGATTGGTTGCTCTCTAGCCAGCCTCACTCTCAGGCTGGAGGGAAGATAGAGAGACCTTCTGCCTTCCGAGGACAGGAAGGGAAGGGAGGGAAGGGAACAAGGAAGGAAGGAAGAGAAGGAAGAAAAAGGGAAGGAAGGAAGGAGGGAGGGAGGGAGGAGGGGAAAAGAAAGGGAGGGAGGGAAGGAAGGGGGAAAGCAAAGGAGGGAAGGAACGGAGGAGGATGCTCCTTTGCCTTTGAGAGAAGCCTTCCCTGCCGAGGGCTCTCTTTAGGACCCAGGGGCTTTCCGGCATACAAGACGACCCCCGACTTTGGGGAACATTTTTCTGGGCTAAAAAGTAGTCTTATAGGCCGGAAAATACGGTATGTTGTTATTGTATTGTATGCATATCTTTATTGTAAGCTGCTAAAAGGTGGCCATTTTTGTGTAGTAATTGCCTTGTGATTAACTCCCACAACAACCTTGTAAGGTAGGCTTCATAGGCTCCTAGAGCTGGAAGGGAGCCCCAAGGGCCATCCATTCAGCCCCATTCTGCCCTTAAAGTCCTCCAAAGAGATGGCCATCCAGCCAGAGACTCCTCCAATGCTCTTGGAGGCAGCGTATCCCATAGATTTGCTCAGAGGTCATGGGGCCACAGTCCCATGGGAACCAGTCCTTACCCCCACTTTGGGGAAGGAGACCCCCCTCAGCCCCTGGACTATTTACTACCAGGAGTTACTATGGCTGGGACTCAGAGGACTAGTTTCCTAGGCATTGTCACCTTCTGCCCTCCGTTGCCATTTGCCATGTGCTCTATTCCAACTCTATGCTCCTTTAATGCTCTTTAATGGATGCTCTTAGTGAAGGGGCTCTTAGAGGAGGGGGTCAATGGGGGTGACACCAGGAGTGACCAAACCGGGTGACGCCAACCCTAGGGACCCCACTGATCTGGCCCCATCCCCTGACAAGGTGGGAAAGGCTTTACATTTGGTGTTTCTTCAGAAAACCAAAGCAGAGGCAAAGCTTTCTTTAACACTTTAACTCTCACAAAAGGTATGAACAGACACACTCCTCTCCCCCTTGAACTGGGCCCTCTCCGTAAGACTGTGGTGGGGCAGGAGTGGGGCTGTGCCTCAGGAGAGGAGACCAATTCAGGGGGATTCAGGAGACAAAATGCCAGCAGCCGCTTTGTACTCCTGCACCCATTGGGAACAGAGTACAGTGGTACCCCGGGATACGAATGCGCCGGGTTACGAAATTTCCGGGTTACGAAAAAAACCCATAGGAAATAATTGTTCCGGGTTACGAAAGTTTTTTCGGGTTACGAAAAAACTTTTGGTGCTTTTCGGCGCTATTTCGCACGAAATCGCGGCTTTTCCCCATTAGCGCCTATGGCAATTCGGCTTGCGAAGGCTTTTCGGGTTACGAACGGCGCCCCGGAACGAATTAATTTCATAACCCGGGGCACCACTGTATAGCTTAGTGGTTGGAACAGCTGCTTTGCATGGAGGAACTCTGAGGTTTTTGCTTCACAGCCTCTCCCTCCCTTCTCCTGACCCTAAACTACCCTTGGAGAGTCACGGCTGGCCGTCCTTCTGGACCCATGGCTGTATCGGAGGAAAGACCTTCAAGGAGGGTGACCAGATGTCCTCTCCACAAAGGAGAACAAGGCACTGCAAAGTGGAAGATGTTCAAGGAAAATGGAGGGCATGACCAAGTAAAAGCTAAAAACACAGAGAGAGAGATGTACATTCATTCTTCTTAGTCATGCTCAAAATGGATGACCTTTTAGAACTCCTCCTGGACAGAAGGCTGAAATGTAGGACATGTCTGGGAAAGGAGGACATCTGCTCAGCCTGCCCTCAAGGACCTCCCTGCATATAATCTGCCTTCTCTGCTTCTCCCTGAAAACACCTTTCCTGCTCCACAAAGTCCTCCAGCAAGATTTCCTCTTTCAGTTTGGCTCAGGAGGAGAAGGCAAAGAAAGGCCCTGCAGAGATTGTTGGACTGCAGTTCCCAGCATCCCCCACCAGAGCATCCCTCAGAGCCCTATTTAGCCCTCTCTCCTGCTCCAGGGGAGCCTTGGCATCCTCCAGGACTCAGGACAAGGCAGCCTCCCTGGGACCAAAGAAAGACCAACTTGATCCATAGGATCCCACCATTTATAAGCTTGCAAGGCAACGTTATAGATGATTAGATATTTGCATGTACATTATTAATATTCCCATGACTTCATTTAGTGTATATTTTAACAGTCAACAATAGAGCCTTCAATTTGTTTCCCTTCAATCATCTCTTGTACATCAATTGTACCAAAAGAGATGCATCTCATCCTGGGAACTGCAGTCTCCAACAGTCCTGCAGCTGGAACCGTATCTCTCTCAGTTCCCCAGTTGCTCAAGGTTGTTCCTCAATGGTCAGGACTCTGTAATAGGACTGTAGTAGGGACCCAATCTACTCCTGTCAGTCCCATAGATATTGATCTGCTCATTTTATTTTGATTCTGTGATGCCTAGGTGTTGAAGGGAGTAGTTTGAATGGGATAAAACATCAATATTTTTCAGTATTGATTGTAATGAGGGAGGTAGGTCAGGTGTCTACTTTCAATAGAAACATCAGGATAATTTTTAGGTGTTGTTAAGGTTTGGAAATCCTCTTTGGGATCCCTTCCGACTTTAGGGCCATTTCATCCTCCATTATGGGTTCCCTGAAGGACTCAAACTACCGACTGCCAAGCGCTGAGACAGAGGCAGCCATTTTGTGTTCTAGCAGCCATTTTCTGCTGCTTGTGACTCTGGGGAATAATGTTCTGGAACCTTCTCTGAGGCCTCCTCAGTTGAACCGAGAGGCTCCTCTTTCTCTCCCTGAGCAGGAGACCAAGCTCCTTGGGCCAAAAGGAAGGAAGTGTGTCTCTTTGTGTTTCTTTTGTGTCTCTTTTCTGAGAGGGTTTTCTTACACAGCTCTGCTTCTACTGGGGACCATGGGTTTCAAAAGAGATCAGAAATGGAAAGGATAATTTTAATAGAAGCCTTGTTATTATTCCCAAACATTGGGCTTTGGCTACTAAGAGGAGGCTTGCCCCCCAAACAAGGCCAAAAGTAGCTCCTTTGGGAGGTTTTAAAAGTCTCCTCAGTTTTCTTATTAAGAGATTTTCAGGCAAGAAGGAAGCTGACTGACCAGACCATTTCATATGCTGAAATATAGAAACAAACAAGAACAGCAAAAATAAGGATTAGACAGATAAGCAGACTGCTTAATTTTTTTTAAAGGAAAACCATTACAGTGGTACCTTGGGATACGAATTACCCAGGTTACGAAATTTTCGGGATACGAAAAAATCCCATAGGGAATTATTGTTCCGGGTTACGAATGTTTTTTCGGGTTACGAAAAAACTTTTGGTGCTTTTTTCGGCTTTTTCGCACGGAATCGCGGCTTTTCCCCATTAGTGCCTATGGCAATTCGGCTTACGAAGGCTTTTCGGGTTACGAAAGCGGCCGCGGAACGAATTACTTTCGTAACCCGAGGCACCACTGTATTAGGAAGGTAAAAACAAGACTTTGGTGCTTCTGCCCTTTTACAACCAACTCAGGCTGTATCTGCACTGCATAAATAATCCAGTTCTAAAGTGTGTTAATTCTTCTGTTTCAATCTTGTGGAATCCTGGGATTTGTAGTCCGTTGTGGCACCAGAGCTCTCTGGCAGAGAAGGCTAAGTGTCCCAAAGGTAAAAGCCCAGGATTCCATAGCACTGAGTGTTTAAAGCTGTGGCAAAATGCCTTATTACTACAGTGTGGACCCAGCCTTCTTGGGAAAGGGGCAAATGATGGGGAAAAGCACTGGAGAACTCTGGAGGTTTCAGCAGATTATTTATTTATTTATTTAGCACTCATTTCACATCTAGCTACAGGGACATGACCAGGGCCTTCTCCAATTCTCCATCCCCTAATCCCCCAGCACTGGAATAAGGCATGGAGTATCTGTTGTGTAGTGGAGCTCCAGTCAATCTATGCTAGGTCCAGGGGGCTTTGTTTGAAGCAGAGGGAGGAAGGGGATATCCACCTCTGCATCGGCCCAAAGGAGGCATATGTCACTTGTGTATCTCACCAGCAGGATGCTGTTCTCTTTATTCAACATTATTTCCTGCTCTAGATCAATGTCTGATTTACCAATACCGTATTGTTTTTTATCCATTAGGAAGAGCTTTCTTAATTGTCTGTCAAAGAACCATGAAAGATCATAACCCTGATCATTAGGATCTTCTCGTGTCTTTATTCTATAACCAGTTCTATCTATTTGGATTAATTCTTTATAGGAGATCCAGTTTGCGTCCTTTTTTGAATCTTTGGACTCTTTTCGCAGGAACTTCATCTTGGCCCCTTTGGACACAGTTTTGGGACACCTTTGGCTGCAAGTGACCCAAGTGCCAGACCACCAGGACCCCTGCCCACCTGATGGCCGACACAGAGGCCAAGCGGAGGGAGCTGGGCTCCAAGAGAAAGAGGATGCAGAGGTACAAGAACTCTTTGGTAAGTCAAGGTTCTTGACTATCAGTTTCATCTCTGTCACTGCTGGGCCAGTTCATGAAAGCAAGAGGGGAACATACTCTCCCAATTTAGCAGAGACAGTCCTGGTTAATCCTCTGTCACCCTATTTTTTCAGGGGCTTTAAAAAATGTCCTGGTTGCTCTCTCCTCCTCCCACTTTTCCCCCTTCTCAGCTCACTTCAATTCCTGAGTGCCATTCAGTTTGCATCCCGTCAACTCAAAAGTGGGGAGAGTAGAGGAAAGAAGGAAGCAGGGTATTGCCCTTCCCAGGAGGCTGAAGCAAAAGCAAACTGCTGTGCCCTTCCTAGCTTGTGTGATCTTCCTCATAAACAACTTTGGCCATCTCCATCGCCTTCTAGATTGCTTGTCCACATATGTATTGCTTTTCCAGTCTGTGAAATGTTAGGGGATATGAGAGAACATCTATGGATCTAAATTGAGTGTGGACCCAGTGGCCCTCAAGCCCAGAGTGCTCCCCAGAAATGTTTTTTAATAATGACATTTGGTTCTAAAATTTGGCAAGAAATGTCTAAATGCACCATAATTCATTGCTGGCTAAATATACTATATGTGTTGGGATAGTCAGTATCCTAATCCATCATCAATATCCCAGCCATGGCCTAAATTATATTGTATATTATATTGAAAGGATTCAAGACAAACTGATCTCACAGGCAGTAGCTTTTTTCTTGCTGACAGAATGTAAAGTTTATTTCCTGGACTGAATTCTAAAGTGATTCTAAAGTGATCAAATAATATTTGGATGCACCATGTGCTTTCCTCCCCTTTTGCTTAGTCACTCTGTGGATGAGGACTATTTTCTGTTGCAGGTGACCTTTGTGGATGTGGCAGTATATTTCACTGAGGACGAATGGAAACTTTTGACAAAGAAGCAGAGGCTTATGTATAATTATATAATGATGGAGAATTATGAGAATGTGGCCTCTGTCGGTAAGGAACCGGAATCCACTAGCATTATAGAATCATAGAGTTGTAATAGACCACAAGGGCCATCCAGTTCAACCCTCTTCTGCCATGCAGAAATACACATTCCAAGCACCATCCAGCCTCTGTTTAAAGACCTCCAAAGAAGATGACTCCACCAAACTCTAAGGGAGTATATTCCATTGTTGAAGAGCTCTTACTGTCCCAAAGTTCCTCCTAATGTTTAGGAGGAACCTCTTTCCCTGTGGCTTGCATCCACTGTGGTGTCTCCTTTTTTCTGTAGTAGCATCCTCAATATTGACGACCCTTTCCGATATTTAAACATGGATATCATATCCACTCTTAACTTTCTTTTCTCCAGGGTAAACATAACCAGCTCTCTAAGGTGCTTCTCATAGGGCTTGATGGTTTCCAGATCCTTCACCATTTTGGTTGCCCTCCTCTGGGCATGTTCCAACTGAATTGTGAAGCCCAGAACCAGACACAGGATTATTCCAAGTGAGGCCTGACCAAAGCAGAATAGAGTGGCACTATTACTTCCCTTGATCTAGAAGCTATTCTTGTATTGATGCAGCCTAGAATCACATTGGCCTTTTCAGCTGTCGCATCACACTGTTGGCCCATGTTCAACTTGTGGTCTACTAAGAGTCCTAGATCACTTTCAAGCACAGTTTAATTGTGATAGCAACATCCTGTAGAATATTTGAATTTGTAGTTTAGTGAGGCACTCTTGGAGAGACACCAAAGGAGAGGGGCCTTGGGGATTGGGAGACAGCCATGAACCTGACAGATTTTAAGAACTGGCTTGAGAGAACGTCTGAGAATCGGCTCAAATCCTTGTTTGTAAACATATTTAGGGGTTCCATTAAGCAATCGTGAGTAATATCTATGAAGGGAGGAAAGGGAGACACAAACCTGTTTCTTTTCCTACCTGAGCTTGCTTAGTTCCTTGGTTGATTCCAGAGGCCCTTTGTTACCCAACCAGCTGGAGTCTGGGAAGGATACTCCCAAGTGCTACGCTTTTAGGGGAATGGGGTACTTAGCTGAAAGCAGACATATAGTTTGGTTGGGGCAAAAGCAACCTTGGGATTCAGTTCAGTATCTGCTTCCACTGATTCCTTCATCAAAGTTCCCTCAGTCTCTTCTTTGGTAGCTCCTATGAGTAAGGATACAATCATTATATGGATTTGGGGGCATCCAGAACAGGGTCATGCTCGGGTCACTCACACCAACTTTATTAATCTAATCTGAAATAGGGAGGGGTGAACATGGGGCTAAATCTTGGGGTAACATCTTTCTCTCTTAACGCTGAGATTGTCTTGTCTGTCATTTTCCTTGTTTATAGAATTACTTGTCAGTCATGAGAGAATCCACACAAGAAAGAAGTCACATAAATGTCAGCATTGTGGGGGAAAATTTGCTTACAAGTCAATCCTAGTGTCACATCAGAGAGTCCACACAGGAGAGAAGCCACACAAATGCCAGCATTGTGGGAAATGTTTTGCCTACAAGTCAGTCCTTGTCATGCATCATAAAGTCCACACTGGGGAGAAACCATACAAATGCCAGCATTGTGGGAAATGTTTTTATTTGAAGTCATACCTAGTGACACATCAAAGAGTCCACACAGGAGAGAAGCCATACAAATGCCAGCATTGTGGGAACTGTTATTCTCAGAGTTCAAACCTAGTGAGACACAAGAGAATCCACACTGGAGAGAAGTCATACAAATGCCAGCATTGTGAGAAATGTTTTTCTCTGAAGTCACACCTAGTGACACATCAGAGAATCCACACAGGAGAGAAGCCATACAAATGCCAGCATTGTGGGAAATGCTTTTCTCTGAAGTCACACCTAGTGAGACATCAGAGAGTCCACACAGGAGAGAAGCCATACAAATGCCAGCATTGTGGGAAATGTATTTCTTCGAAGTCACACCTAGTGAGACATCAGAGAGGCCACACAGGAGAGAAGCCACACAAATGCCAGCATTGTGAGAAATGTTTTTCTCGGAAGTCAAACCTAGTGACACATCAGAGAGTCCACACAGGAGAGAAGCCATACAAATGCCAGCATTGTGGGAAATGCTTTTCTCTGAAGTCACACCTAGTGAGACATCAGAGAGTTCATACAGGAGAGAAGCCACACAAATGCCAGCATTGTGGGAAATGTTTTTCTCGGAAGTCAAAC
>JACSCI010000245.1:12798-42471 GCA_016801065.1 Sceloporus tristichus | reverse complement strand
TTTCTCACAAAACTACAGTTCCCAGGGTTCCCTAGCACTGAGCCAGGGCAGTTAAAGCGGTCTCAAAATGGATTATTTCTGCAGTATGGATTGGACCTTGAGCATTTTTAATAACGAAGGTCCAAAACACTGCAGAAATAATCCAGTTAGTGACCGCTTTAACTCTCCTGGCTCAGTGCTAGGGAATCCTGGGAATTGTAGTTTGTTGTGGCACCAGAGCTCTTTTTGATAAAGAAGGCTCAATGTCTCACAAAACTACACTTCCCAGGGTTCCCTAGCACTGAGCCAGGGCAGTTAAAGCAGCCTCTTTATTTCTGCAGTGTGTCTTGGACCCAACTCAGGCTGCATCTTCACTCCAGATTCCAGAGACAATTCCCAGGATTCCATAGCACTGAGCCAGGGCACCTAAAGTGGTCTTGAACTGGTTTATTTCTGCAGTGTGTCTTGGACCCAACTCAGGCTGCATCTTCACTCCAGACTCCAGAGACAATCCAGTTTCATACCGTTTTTACTGCCATGGCCCAGTGCTATGAAATCCTGGGAATTGTAGTTTGTTGTCACACCAGAGTTTGCTGAGAGAGAAGATTAAATGTCTCCCAAAACTAGAATTCCCAGGATTCCCTAGTACTGAGCCATGGCAATTAAAAGGGTGTCAAACTGGATTTATTTCTGCAGTGTGGTTGCATCCGAACACATTTCTATTTGGCACAAAGCTTCCTGAACCCCCTTCATGTCAAAATCAATATCTTAAAAGGACTGAAAGATTCTTTGTTTGGTTCAATGGTGATTTTGAGAGTTGAAATAAGTTACAATTATTTTTATTCAATTATATTTACGTTTATTTGCAAAACATCTGCCATTTTAACATTATGGGAATTTTCTGGGAATTGTGACTGAATATTTCGTGTGATCTGGGGGGATTCAGCGGGTTTTGGACAAACATTTCCGCGAATTATCTTCGAGGCTTGTTGGCAACACTGGTTCTGGTGGCCATTTTGTGTGTTGCTTGTGACTGTGAGGAATAATGTTCCAGAACCTTCTCTGAGGCCAAAAAAAAGGCCAAAAGGAGCTCCTTTGGGAGGTTTTAAAGTCTCCCCAGTTTTCTTATTAAGAGATTTTTACACATGAAGGAAGTTGATAAACCAGACCATCTCATATTACCAAGAATGAATCAAACAAATATAGAAACAAACAAGAACAACAAAAATAAGGATTAGACAGAAAAGCAAACTGCTTATTTAAAAAAAGGAAAACCATGATTAGTAAGGTAAAAACTAGACTTAGATGCTTCTGCCCTTTTACAACCAGCTCAGACTGTATCTGCACTGCAGAAATATTCCCGTTCGAAATTGTGTTAACTCTCCTGGCTCTTTCCTGTGGAATCCTGGGATTTGTAGTTTGTTGCGGCACCAGAGATCCAGAGCCACCGCAAGGCAAGGCTCTCCAGGGCTCTCTTGGCCCTCCTTTGCTTGCAAATACTGACTATCTCAGGGAGTCTCAATATTTGAGCATCAGGAAAACCTTTAGGTATTGTTAAGGTTGGGAAATCCTGTTTGGGATCATTTCTGACTTTAGGGACGTTACATCCTCCATTATGGGTTTCCTGAAGGCCTCAAACTGCCAACTGTGAAGCACTAAGGTTGAGGTGGCCATTTTGTGATCCAGCTGCCATTTTGAGACTGGCCCATTGTGACCTCAGTCTGATGCTCCTTCCCTGAAGGATTTAGATGGGACTATGGTCACTTCAGACTGGTGCTCCATACCTGAAGGAATGAGACCGGGCCATTGCCTGAGGCTGATGCTCGTTGCCTGAGAGATTGAGATTGGCTCATTGTGACTTCAGTCTGATGCTCCAGACCTGAAGGATTAAGATGGGACTATTGTGACGTCACGCTGATGCTCCTTTCCTGAAGATTGAGACTGGCGCATTGTGATCTCAGACTCAAGCTGCTTGCCTTAAAGATTTAGATAGCACTATTATGAGTTGAGGCTGGTGCTCTTTACCTGAAGGATTGGGACTAACTTCCAAGATCCGCTCTTTAACTCTCTCTCTCGATCTCCAACCAACACAATTCCCCCAACTGTCTCTTGGTCTCTCAGGCCTTATATCTCCTTCTCACGGAAGCTTCCAGAAGAACCTTTATCTTGCTCTCTGATTGGTCAAGAGAGCCTTCCGTAGCAGTGATGTCATTCTGCATTTGCATAAACCTCCCTTTCCTGCCTGAAGAAGACCTCCATTGACTGGAGCCCAGTCATTACATTTGCCCAAGGCAAGGCTTGCACCTATTTCCCAATGTTGCTCTTGATGTCTGCCTCCCAGTTGTTTCCAGGTCTTATGGTGACCTTATGGGAGTCTCTGAAGGGGTTTTCTTGGCAGGTTCCTTCAGAGTGGGTTTCCCAAGGCCATCTTCTGAGGCTGAGAGAATGCAACTTCTTCTTCTTCTTATTATTATTATTATTATCGTTTATTTCTATAGCGCTGTAAATGTACACAGTGCTGTACATACAAATGATCAAGTCAATAAAAATAAAACCTGCCAATCTACAAAATATGTATAAAACAATAGGCAATAATATAAAATAGAATTGGTTAAAATAAGCAAGCAATACAGTGGTACCCCGGGTTACGAAATTAATTCGTTCCGCGGTTAATTTCGTAACCCGAAAAACCTTCGTAAGCCGAATTGCCATAGGCGCTAATGGGGAAAAGCCGCGTTCCGTGCGAAAAAGCCGAAAAAAGCACCGAAAATTTTTTTCGTAACCCGAATAAAAATTCGTAACCCGAAGCAATAATTCCCTATGGGATTTTTTCGTAACCCGAAAAATTCGTAACCCGGCGCATTCGTATCCCGGGGTACCACTATTAGAAACATCAACATCAACATGAGGGACCTTTTCGCCATTCTTCTGGGAAGCGAGCGGAGGACACCTCATCTTATGGCGTTATATTGACCCAGGGGTCCTACAAAACATGGCGGAAATCCCCCTCGCATCCCAAGATCACGAAAAGGCCCCAGACATTTTTTTACCACTGTGGGTTACAGAGAAGTCCCTGATGCATGGAGCTGTGGGTCATGCTTTGCCCACCACATTTTAACCTGAAAGGGAAGCCCAGGTGGGATGGGGAGAATCTGGTGTCACTTTTAAGGCATGTATTATTTAAACATGAGCTGTTTTGCATCATTTCAAATGTGTATTTTTATTTCTTGCAGCGTAGTAGGGCCCAGGGCAGTTCACCAATGCTCCCAGAAAGGGATTTCAGGGAGGACTATTTTGGGTTCTTGGTGGGAAGAAGCAGTTGTATTCCATGGGCACAAAAGGAAGGTCCCAGAAGGTCCAATGCTTCAGACAGCGACTCCTCCCCAACCGCAGAGGCCCTGCTCCTAGGTCTCTGGCCTCTCAGCCTGGAGAGACACGGCTTCTTTCCCAGGGAGCTCTCCATTCGGCCTCCCTCTCTCCTCTCCCAAAATGGAGGACAAAAGAAGGTTCTGGCTACTAGGGTTGCCATGACTCTCTTCCACAAAACTCCAGACGCAAGTCTACAAAAGCATATGCTACAACTTTTTTTCACTCCGTTAGTCTCAAAAGTGCTACAAGTTCCCTTAGGATACTGATATTCCTTAATAACATGACTTATGGTTGAATCTGCACTGCAGAATTCATGCAGTTTAAAACCGTTTTAACTGCCATGGCTCAATGCTATGGGATTCTGGGATTTGTAGTCTCTTTTCACACTATAGCTCCCGAGAGGGGCTACAGAGCTCACAAAACTACAGATCCCAGATCTCCATAGAATTGACCCATGGCTGTTAAAGCAGTGTTGAAATGAATGATTTCTGCAATGCAAATTAAACCTCTGTCTCTGAATCATAGCCCTTTGGAAGAGACCTTAGCAAAGGTGAGTCCCCCTTGACTTCTATGGGGCAGAGAGGGAGGGAGGGAGAAAAGCCCCAAACATCATGAGACAAAGAGGGATTCCTATTCTAGGGATCATATCCAGAGGTTGCTATGTTGGCCAGACCATACAGCAAACCACAATAAGACCCACAATCCACAAAACAGGGATACCTTTAGTGGCCAACCAAAATGCACAAAATAGATAAAACAAGCTTTTGAGGCTCAACTGGGTTCTTCATTGGGAAAAAGTGTTAAACGGCAAACAGGAGAAAGGTATCACACTTTTGTGGATTTTGGAGGTTATTGTTTGCAGTGTGGCCAAAAAAAACCTTCTCCTGGATATGATTTCTAGATTTCAGGATTCTGTACTTTTTAAACTTTATTGCTAAAGAAAATACCATATAGGACCAACAACAATAACACAGGTACAATTAAAAGACTTGACAAATACAAATATTCACAAGCCACAAAACTTGTAAAAGATACTAAATTACATCCAAATTCACCATACATCCAACCTCAGATTCCACAACAAACTAAAAGACGTCCAAAGTGTATGTTCTTTGCCGTGTCTTTGTTTTCTTTTTATCCGTTGTATACCCTTCAGTCTTCCTTTCTTTTTTTGATATAGTCCAGCAATTTATCCCAGTCTTTTCTCAATCTATACATTTTAGTTTTGTTTTGTAAGATCCTTGTGAGTTTATCTGCTTCCAATGCATCAAATAGTCTTAACAGCCCTTCCTCTACTTCAGGAACTTTTGTTTGTCTCCATTCTTTTGCTAGGGTCATCCTTGCTGTTGATAAAGATAAAACAATACTCTACCATACCTGGGCCCCAAGGAATCCCCCAAGGAGGGGACAAGGACGGAAAGACGGAGAGGAGGCCTGGCAGGCCCCCTGCCTTTCTTTGGTGGAGAGAAGGGGGCTTCCTTCCTTCTTATAACCCCCAAGGGCCCCCCAGAAGACCCTCCAGCCATTCCTCCGAATGAAGGAGGGCTCTCCCCACTTCCCTCCCTCCCAACAGACTGTGAGGGCAGCAATGGCTTTAGGGGCTGAGACTGTGCATGCACAGATGCACCCAAAGGCCCCCTCCTGAGCATGCGCAGGGATCACCAGGGTCTTGCTGCTGCTATTTATTCTGCTGGCAGCCTTTGAGGGAAGGGAAAGACTGTGAGGGGTGCAGCAGCTTCCCTTTCCTTTCTTCTTTCCTTCCTTTCTTCTTCTGAGGAGACATGGAGGATGCCGGAATGCAGCACAAGGTAAGGAGATGGATTCAGGAGGGAAAGACAGGGAAGGAAGGGTCTGCTTTGTTTATATATACCTCTATCTGTCCGTGTGTGTGTGTGTGTGTGTGTGTGTGTGTGTGTGTGTGTTTGCTTCTTATGGCTGGGAGGACTGAAGAGAGAAGAGTCAGTTTTGTGCAAATTCAGAACTTCTGTAAAACAAAGAGTCCAGTGTGTTGAAACAGCAAAGAACTTTATTCAGAACACATAGAAATTAAGTGAGAACTGCCCACCCCAAGTCAAAGAATACATTAAAACCCGAAAACCTCAAACCCCACCCTCTTCAAAATCTACCCCCCCAACTCCAATCCCCACAGTATATGCCCCACAGATAACAAGGCCCCCTTTGCCATCCCAAGAAACCAGCCACTTTCTGTTAATACCAGCCCCAGACTTTATTCAGTCAACATCCCACACATTGTAAAAGCTATCATTCCTATAGCTATTCTTGACAACTGAAACAAATCCCAGGCCTCCTATCTAGCTAACCTGTACCACAATTTATAATCCCCAACAAAATGTATATCCCAAAGCAATGATCTATACTAACAGCAATTGAAACTAAACTTAACGAAATATAACCTTAAAACATAAACAGACACATGCACTAGCAAACCACAGAAATATGGACAGACAAACGTTACAAACAAAATCATAAGGGATTTTTTCACTCCTGGATTTTCTGTATTCCTTCTTGATAAAAATAATGTTAGTTATGCTGGGATTTGTGTGGCTTTTCCACTGTGTGGCCTCTCTGATGGATCACTAGATTTGACCTCAAAGAAAAACATTTCCCACAATGTTGGCATTTGAATGGCTTTGCTCCTGTGTGGAATCTCTGATGCCTCACTTGGACTGACTTCGAAGAAAAACATTTCCCGCAATGCTGGCACTTGTATGGCTTCTCTCCTGTGTGGATTCTCTTGTGTGTCACTAGGTGTGACTGCAGAGAAAAACATTTCCCACAATGCTGGCATTTGTATGGCTTCTCTCCTGTGTGGACCCTCCAATGCATGACTAGCACTGACTTGTAAGTAAATTTTTCCCCACAATGTTGGCATTTATGTGACGTTTTTCTTGTGTGGACTCTCTTGTGGCTGACATGTTCTTCTGTAAACAAGGACAATGACAGACAAGACTGAATCTCAGCGTTAAGAGAGGAAGATGTTACCCCAAGATTTAGCCACACATTCACCCCTCCCTATTTGAGATTAAATTAATAAAGTTGGCGTGAGTGACCCCGTTCTGGATGCCCCCAGATTCAAATAATGATAGTATCCTTACTCATAAGCGCTAGCAAAGAAGAGATTGTAGGCAAACTGCCATAATGAAATCAGTCGAAGCAGATAGTCAGACATTTGTTTTCTATTGCAACTCAAGCTAAAGAATCTCCAAGGATTTGGAGGAAATCAACTGCGTCTGTGAGTTATTTTTAAGAGGGGCAAGTGGTTAGTGCATTGTCAATACCTTTATCTGGAGATTTGCTTCTTTACTCTGTTATGTTATTGTTGAGCTCTGGGACTGTCACCTTCAGACAATGCTATTTATTGGTTTGTGAATGAGACCAGAATTCAGAGCCATGAAGGAATTGAGAGCTGGTGTGATGGTCCTTTTTGGCTGAAGTATTTCGAAAAAGCACCCACCGCATTTATTTCAGTTTCGGACTATTCTTTTCCCACCCAGGAAACATTCTAAAGCAATTTAAACATTTTCGAATGCTCGGTTTCTTCCCCCAAGCAACAAATTCACTATAAATATCAGCCCCAACTGTTTGTTCTTCAGCATCATTCCAGTTGCAGACAGACACTCCTAGAATCATAGAGTTGGAAGAAACCGCAAGGGCCATCCAGTCCAATCCCCTGCCATGCAGGAAATCTCAATCAAAGCATACCTGACAGATGTCCATCCAGCCTTTGTTTAAAGATCTCTAAGGAAGGAGACTCCACTGCACTCCGAAGGAGTTTGTTCCACTTTCAAACAGCCCTTACTGTCAGTTAGTTCTTCCTAAAATTGAGGCAGAATCTCTTTTCCTGTAGCTTACATCTATTGTTCTGGGTCCTGTTTTTTGGAGCAGCAGAAAACAAGCTTGCTCCCCTCTCAATATGACATCCCTTCAAGTATTTAAAGAGGGCTATCATATCACCACTTAACCTTCTTTTCTCAAGGCTAAACATCCCCACCTCCCAAAGTCATTCTTCATAGGACATGGTTTCCAGACCCTTCACCATTTTGGTTGCTCTCCTCTGGGCATTTTCCAACTTATCAACATCTTTTTTGAATTGTGGTTCCCAGAACTGGACACAGTATTTCAGGTGGGACCTGACCAGAATAGAATAGAGTGGCACTATTACTTCCCTTCATCTAGACACGATACTTCTACTGATGCAGCCTAAAATTGCACTGGCCTTTTTACTTGCCGCATTGCACTGTTGACTCATGTTCAATTTGTGGTCTACTTGGACTCCTAGATCCCTTTCACATGTAGCTTCATTCATCCAGGTGTCCTCAATCCTATATATGTTCATTTCATTTTTCTGCCCAAAGTGCAGTACCTTACATTTCTCCGTGTTGAATTTCATTTTCTTAGCTTTGGCCCAGCTTTCTAATCTATTAATGTCATTCTGAAGTTTGATCCTGTCCTCAGGGGCTTTAGTTACTCCTCCTAATTTGGTGTCATCTGCAAATTTGATAAGTATGCCCCAAACTGTCATGCAGGTCATTGATAAAGATGTTGAATAGCACTGGGCCCAGGAGAGAACCCCACTGGACACCCCACTGGTCACTTCTGTCCAGGATGAAGAGGAGCCATTGTTGAGCACCCTTTAGTTTGGGCCAGTCAACCAAGTACAAATCCATGTAACAGTTACATTGTCTAGCCCACATTTCACTAGCATCTTTGCAAAAATGTCATGGGGAACCCTGTCAAACACCTTACTGAAATCAAGTTGGTTGAAATCCAATGGTTTACACTGTAAACACCTCACTACACTTGCCAGCCCCACTTGCCACCGGAGTTACTGGCTTCTCTCCTCATTCTGGACCCTCAGCAATTGGAATCAAGATCCATCTAGGTTATGTTTTACCATTAGCAAAGCCTTACCCTATTCACCACTCCTACCTTTGTCACCCAGTTTTTTTGCATGTGTGCAGGAATACCTATGTGTTTGTATGTGTGTGTTTTGATTTCCCCCTAAATAAAACACAAAAACCTATTTCAAATGCCTCTGAAGTTTGTTTTGTTTCTATTCAGGACCTGCTATAGCTGAGCTGGATCCAGAGGTCACTGTTGCCCAAGTGAAACTATTTCATTCTATTGAGCTAAGTACCAAAGTCTCCTAAAAGCATAGCAATTGCAATGTCCTCCCCAGACTCCAGCATTTTGAGTAACAAAGGGCCTTTTGAATCAACCATGGAGCTAAGCAAGCTCAGGTAGGAAAAGAAACATTAGAGAAATAGCAGTTTTTGTGTCCTCCTTTCCACCTTTCACAGATATTACTCAGAATAGCTAAATGGAACCCCTAAAGTTTGAAAACAAGGGCCTAAGCTAGTTCTCACCAGTTCAGTTCTGAAAATCTATCAGGTTGGTGGCTGTCTCCCAATCCCCAAGGCCCCTCTCCTGGCCCTTTCCAGAGGTCCCTTCCTCTCTGCAAAGAGCTAGACGATCCTGGCTTTGCTCCTGCCTTCCCCTCCTGGCTCCCAGATGCCTGATGCCCTTCCCTTTCTCCCTCCGCTCTCCAACCGTCCATCTTGTCATCTGCAGTGCTTCAACATCTCACCTACAGCATCTCTTCCCTGCCTTTCTATTTTTCTCATTCCCTCCATTATTCACAGACAGAAACACACCCACAGATTGTGTGTGATGCACAAAAGGGACACTTTGAGGCTCCTTTGTTGAGAAAGGCAGGATAATCAATATACAAATACAGCATTAATAATTCAGAACAAGGAGTCTGGGACCTGGATTCCAATTTTGGTGAGAGTGAGGTGCCCAGAGAGCAGCCTTAAGACATCTCTAAGAAAGGGATAGGCTACTGTTGGGGATTGGGGGTCACATTGGCCCCCAGGGGATCTCAGGGGCAACCTCACATTTTATTGCATTGCATCCCTTTGGGGAAGTGGTGTCCATTTTGCCACTGTTCTCTGAGCCAATGCAGGGACAAGGGAAGCATTTTACCCACGAAGCCTCTCCAGAGCCTCAAATGGATGGAAGAGGAGCCATTTCTCACCATTTCAGTGAGAAAAGCATTAATCTCCATGCTTCCTTCCCACAAAATTCTGGAATTGGGGGGATTTCTGGGGCTGAACTAACACGCGTTACAGACCACCTAAAAGCGGTGGTCTGCCAGCGCTGCTGGTTGCTCCGCGAGGGAGCCGTAGCAGCCAAACCTCGCAGCTCCCACGCGGATCAAAAAAGAAGTCCCAAAATGGTGCTTCTTCCCGTGGCGCAGTTATGATGCCGCGAGGCGCCAATGGCGCACTCGCGACATCATAAGCACCGCGCGACATGCAGACGCTATGCGTCCGACACGTAATAATGGCGGCACCTGTGTGTATAGGGCGCCGCCATTATTACGCCTCCGTCACGTGCTATGGGTGAGGCCGGTGTGGACGCTAGGTCCCCGGCCAACCCCTAGCATGTGATCAGGGCGCCTCAAGAGCCCGTCTGTAACGGGCCTAAGTTTCAGAATTAAAAAGTCTTTTCCTCGCATCAAAAGGTTTATTGAGAAACTCAGGCAGAAGCATCCATTAACGCATCTAAGCAGTCTCTGAAGAGTCAAAAACTGTCTCCTCTGTCATTCACTATCTCCACACTCCTCCGCTTTCCTCCTCTTTAAGCTCCTAACCAGCCCGGCTGACAAGGTACCTCTTGCCTTCTTCTTCCACCGTTCACATACGCCTCTCCCCCTGGGGAATGTCTGCCATCCAAAGCTCACAAACCAGTCAGTTTATAGCCTCCACAACTGCTTCCCTTCCCACAAGCCGTTCTAGGCCCCACTATCCTTACCAACTACTTAAAACTACTAACAATTCCCCCCTAAACCCCAATACCATTCTGGGTGAACCACAGAAGCTGGTTCTGACAATCCTTATAAAGTGGAGAGCAATAGTGCCTCACTAAATTACAAATTCAAATATTCTAAGGAAGTTGCTATCTCAATTAAACTACACTTGAAAGGGATCTAGGACTCCTGGTAGACCACAAGTTGAACATGGTCCAACAGTGTGATGCGGCAGCTAAAAAGTCAAATGTCATTCTAGACTGCATCAATATGAGTATAGTTTCTTGATCAAGGGAAGTAATAGTGCTACTCTATTCTGCTTTGGTCAGGCCTCCCTTGGAATAATCCTGTGTCCACTTCTGGGCCCCACAATTCAAAAAGGATGTTGACAAGTTGGAACATGTCCAGAGGAGGGCAACCAAAGTGGTGAAGGGTCTGGAAACCATCAAGTCCTATGAGGAGTGGCTTAGAGAGCTGGGCATGTTTAGCCTGGAGAAAAGAAAGTTAAGAGTGGATATGATATCCGTGTTTAAATATTGGAAAGGGTCATATTGAGGACGGAGCAAGCTTGCTTTCTGCTGCTACAGAGAAAAGGAGACATCACAATGGATGCAAGCCACAGGGAAAGAGGTTCCACCTAAATAATACTAGGGACTTTGGGACAGTAAAAGCTCTTCGACAGTGTAATATACACCCTTAGAATTTGATGGAGTCCTATTCTTTGGAGGTTTTTAAAAAGAGGCTGGATGGTGCTTGTAATGTGTATTCCTGCATGGCAGAAGGGGGTTCAACTGGATGACCCTTGTGGTCTACTCCAACTCTATGATTTTATAATTCTAGTGGAATCATAGCACCATGATAATTTAGCATAAAAGGGACCTCAGTCTTCATAGAAAGGACAATGGATTGTGGTCCTTACCCACAGAGGCCACATTTTCATAATTCTCCATCATTACATAGCTGTACATAAGTCTCTGTTTCTTCGTCAACAGATTCCATTCATCCTCAGAGAAATATACTGCCACATCCGCAAAGGTCACCTGCAACAGAAAACAGCCCTCATCCAGAAAGTGACTAAGCAAAAGGGGAGGAAAGCACATGGTTCATCCAAATATTATTTCATCACTTCAGAATTCAGTCCAGGAAATAAACTTTAAATTCTCTTAGCAATAAAAAAACTACTGCATTTGAGAACCAGTTTGTCTCGAAACTTTCCAATATAGTATGCAATATAATAAACAATATAATTTAGGCCATGGCTGGGATATAGAGGATGGATTAGGTTACTGACTATCCCAACATGTATAGTACTTTTAGCCACAAAAGAATTATAGTGCATTTAGACATTTCTTGCCACATTTCAGAAGCAAACGTCATTTTTAATAACAGTTCTGCAGAGCACTCTGGGTTTGAGGGCCACTGGGCCCACCCCATATTTAGATCCAGAGATGTTTTCCAGTATCCCCCAACATTTCCCAGTTTGGAAAAGCAAGACATATGTGGACAAGCAATCCAGAAGGCGGTGGAGATGGCCAAAGTTGTTTATGAGGAAGATCACAGAAGCAAGGAAGGGTACAGCACTTTGCTTTAGCTTCAGCCTCCTGGGAAGGGCAATAATCTGCTTCATTCTTTCCTCTCATCTCCCCACTTTGGAGTTGATGGGGGGCAAACTGAATGGCATTCAGGAACTGAAGTGAGCTGAGAAGGGGGAAAGTGGGAGGAGGAGAAAGCAACCGGGACATTTTCAAAAGCGCCTGAAAAAGTGGGGTGACAGAGGATTAACTAGGATTGTCTCTGCTAAATTGGGAGAGTATGTTCTGCACTTGCTTTCCTGAACTGGACCAGCAGTGACACAGATGAAAATTAATAGTCAAGAACCTTGACTCACCAAAGAGTTCTTGTATCTCTGCATCCTCTTTCTCTTGGAGCCCAACTCCCTCCGTTTGGGCTCTGTGTCAGCCATAAGGTGGACAGGGGTCCTGGTGGTCTTGCACTTGGGTCACTTCCAGCAAGAGAGGCCCCAAAGCCGTGTCCAAGGGGGCCGAGATGAAGTTCCTGAGAAAAGAGAGCAGGGTTAGGATTGGCTTAGCAAGGAACCCTGCAGCACACAAAGACACAGAGAACAGCACCCTCCTGGTGACATACGCACTGCTCAAATATCACCTTTGGGCCAATGCAGAGGTGGGTATCCCCCTCCTCCCTCTGCACCAAACAAAGCCCCCTGGACCTAGCATAGATTCACTGCAGCTCTCCTACACAACAAATACTCCATACCTTATTAGAGTGATGTGGGATTAGGAGATGGGGAATTGGAGAGGGCCCTGGTTATGTCCCCGTAGCTAGATGTGAAATGAGTGCTTTATATATAAATAAATAAATAAATCATCTGCTGAAACTTCCAGATGTCCCTAGTGCTTTTCCACAGCATCATCTCCTTTCCCCAGAAGGCTGCATCCACACAGCAGAAATAAGGCACTTTGACACTGCTTTAACCTCTCAGTGCTATGGAATCCTGGGATTTTACCTTAAGGACATGTAGCCTTCTCTGCCAGAGAGCTCTCATGCCAAAACAAACTACAAATCCCAGGATTCCATAGAATGGAGCCAGGAGAAATAAAACAATTTTAAACTGGATTATTTCTTCAGTGCAGATACAACCTGAGTCAGTTGTGAAAGGGTAGAAGCACCCATGTCTTGTTTTTACCCTCTTAATAATGGTTTCCCTTTTTAAAAAGTTGTTTTAGTCTCTAACCCTTATTTTTGTTGTTCTTGTTTGTTTCTATGTTTATTTGGTAATAACATGAGATGGTCTGGTCTGTCTCCTTCCTTCTTGCCTGAAAATCTATTAATAAGAAAACTGGGGAAACTTTTAAAACCTCCCAAAGGAGGTCCTTTTGGCCTTTTTTGGGTGACAAGCCTCCTCTTAGAAGCCAAAGCCCAATGTTTGTGAAGAAGTAGAATAAGGATTGTATTAAAACTATCTTCCTATTTCTGATTCCTTTTAAAACCCATGTTTCCCAGAAAGAGCAGAGCTATGTAATAAGAAAAACCCATGTTTCCCAGAAGAAGCAGAGCTGTGTAATAAGAAAACCCTCTCAGAAAATAAACACACAAAGAGACACACTTCCTTCCTTTTGGCCCAAGGAGCCTGGCCTCCTTCTGACTCTGGAGCCTCGGGAGAGAAAGAGAAGCCTCTGTTCAACTGAGGCCTCAGAGAAGGTTCTGGAACCTTATTCCCCACAGTCACAAGCAGCACAAAATGGCCACCAGAACACAAAATTGGTACTGGAACACAAAATGGCCGCTGGAACACAAAATGGCTGCCAGAACACAAAATGGCTGCCTCTGGCTCAGCGCTTGGCAGTTGGCAGTTGGAGGCCTTCAGGGAACCCAAAATGGAGGATGAAAGGGCCCCAAAGTCAGAAGGGATCCCAAAAAGGATTTCCCAACATTAAAACACCTAAACGTTTTCCTGATGTTATAATTTAAAGACTCCCTGAGGCAGTCTATATAACTAACTCTTTATAAGTCTTTATTAATAAATAAAGTTTATGAATAATAATAATAATAATAATAATAATAATAATAAGTATTAACCAAGAGCTATTTCTCCCTGTGGCTTTTCCCTCTGAGGCCTCTGCCCATGTCCAGGAGCCCCTTCTCCTTCTCCTACTCCTTCTTCCCCTGAAGAATCCTCCAGAGGCCTATCCTAAGCCTTTCTCCTCCTCTTCCTCAGGCCTTTCCTCTAAGCCTTCCTCCTCAGGCCCTCCCTCTTAGCCTTCTCCTCCTGCTCCGTACCTTCCTCTAAGCCTGCCTCCTCATCAGGCTCTTCCTCTATGCCCTCCTGCTCCTCCTCCTCCTTAGGCCCTTCCTCTAAGCCTTCTTCCTCCTCCTCTTCCTCATGCCTTTCCTCCTCCTCCTCCTCCTCAGGCCCTTCCTCTAATCCTTCCTCCTCAGGCCCTTCCTCTAAGCCTTCTTCCTCCTCCTCTTCCTCAGCCTTCCTCCTCCTCCTCCTTCTCAGGCCCTTCCTCTAATCCTTCCTCCTCCTTCTCCTCCTCAGACCCTCCCTCTTAGCCTTCTCTTCCTCCTCCACCCTTTACTCTAAGCCTTCCTCTTCCTCTGGCTCTTCCTCCAAGCCCTCCTCCTCCTCCTCCTCCTCCTCCTCTTCCTCCTCCTCAGGCCCTTCATATAAAAGCCCTCCTCCTCCTAAGGCCTTTCCTCCAAGCCTTCCTACTCCTCCTCCTCTTCAGGCCCTTCATCTAAAAGCCCTCCTCCTCCTAAGACCCTTCCTATAAGCCTTCCTCCTCTTCCTCAGCCCCTTCTTCTAAGCTTTCCTCATCCTCATCCTCCTCCTCCCCCCCAAAAAGGCACCAAGGCTCCTCTGGCTGCCAGGCCTCCTCTCCCCTCTTGGGAGTCTCCATGGGCCATGAAATTTCAGAAGAGGAATCAAAGTGTGTGTGTGTGTGTCTTTGTACATCTGCTTCTTTTTAGGTAAAAGAGGAGCAGCTCTGGTGTTGAAGCTCTTTCCACACTCCTTGCCCAAGGCTGAAACCTGGAGGGAGGAGGCTGTTTCAACTGGGATGGACATCCTATAATCCACCAGATGTTACACTGCAACCTCATGCTGATGCTTCATACTCAAAGGACTGAAATGAGACTATTATGAGTTCAGAGTGGTGCTCCTTCTCTGAAGAAATGAGATGGTACTATTGTGACCTCAGGCTGTTGTTCTTTACCTGAAGGATTAAGCCTGGCCCATTGTGACTTCAGTCTGATGCTGCTTCCCTAAACATTGAGGCTGTCCAATTGTGATCTCAGGCTGATGCTCCTTGCCTGAAGGATTGAGACTGGCCCATTGTGACTTCGTGCTAATGCTCCTTGCCTGAAGGATTGAGACTGGAGCATTGCAACCTCAGTCTGATTCTCCTTGGCTGAATGATTGAGACTGGACCATTGCAGCCTCACCTGATGCTCCTTGCCTGAAGGATTGAGACGGAAATATTATGAGTTCAGGCTGGTGCTCTTTATCTAAAAGACTGAGACTGGCCCATTGTGAGTTTAGGGTGGTGCTCTGTACCTGAAGGATTGAGATGGGACTATTGTGATCTCAAGCTGATGCTCCATGCCTGAAGGATTGAGAATAGACAATTGTGCCTTCAGGCTCATACTCCTTGCCTGAAGGAATGAGAGGGGACTATTGTGACTTCTCAGTGGTGCTCTTTACCTGAAGGATTGAGATTGGACTGTTGCGACCTCAAGCTGATGCTCCTTGTAGAAGGATTGAGACTTTCCCATTGTGATCTCAGAATCATAGAATCCTAGAAACCTAGAGTAGGAAGAGACTGCTAAGGCCATCCAGTCCACCCACTGCCATGCAGGAACACTCAATGAAAGCATCAATGGCAGATGGCCATCCAGCCTCTGCTTAAAGACCTCTAAGGAAGGAGACTCCACTGCACTCCAAGGAAGGAGAGTGTTCCACTGTCGAACAGCCCTTACTGTCATGAAGTTCCTCCTAATGTTCAGGTGGAATCTCTTTTCCTGTACAGTACTTGCATCCATTATTCCGGGTCCTGTTCTCTGGAGCAGCAGAAAACAAGCTTGTTCCCCTCTCAATATGACATCCCTTCAAATATTTAAACAGGGCTATCATATCACCTCTTAACCTTTTCTTCTCCAGGCTAAACATCCCCAGCTCTCTTAGTTGTTCCTCATAGGACATAGTTTCCAGACCCTTCACCATTTTGGTTGCCCTCCTCTGGGCATTTTCCAACTTGTCAACATCTTTTTAAATTGTGGTGCCCAGAACTGGACACATTATTCCAAGTGAGGTCTGACCAAAGCAGGATAGAGTGGCACTATTACTTCCCTTGATCTAGATACTATACTTTTAATAATAATAATAGGTTTTATTTATATACCGCCCAATCACTGGGAATCCGAGCGGTTTACAACAGAGGGGGTAATAGACAGTTCCTGCCCTCAGGCTTACAATCTAAAAGACATGACACAAAAGGAGAAGGGAATGGTGAGGGGGGGAGGGGATTTTACTGATGCAGCCTAAAATTGCACTGGCCTTTTTACCTGCCGTGTCGCACTGTTGACTCATGTTCAACTTGTGGTCTACTTGGACTCCTAGATCCCTTTCACATGTAGTTTCATTCATCCAGGTGTCCCCCATCCTATATATGTGCATTTTATTTTTCCGCCCTGAGTGCAGTACTTTACATTTGGCCCAGCTTTCTAGTCTGTTCAGGTCCCCTTGAATTTTGATCCTGTCCTCTGGAGTATTAGCTAGTTTGATGCCATCTGCAAATTTGATATGTATGCCCCCACTAATCTCATCCAACTCATTGATAAAGATGTTGAATAGCACTAGGCCCAGGACAGAGCCCCACTGGCTACTTCTCTCTAAGACAAAAAGAAGCCATTGCTGAGTACCCTTTGGGTTCAGCCAGTCAACCAATTACAAATCCATGCAACAGTTTCCTTGTCTAGATTGTTTCAAGTTTTTGTTTTATATACTGTTTAATTTGGTTAACTGCTATTAAGGGACATAGCTATGAGATTCTATGATATGGGGGTTGTGGCATGGAAAGACGCGCTGTGTCCACCATGACCACCTGTAGAGTTGAACCACGTCAACAGGATGCCAGGGAGAAGGAATCTGAAGAGATGTCTGCAAAGGTATTCAGGCCAAGAAGGAAAATATTTCTTCATCACTGCAAACAGACGTGAGCTCCCAGCTTGAGAAATAACGACAAGAGCACTTCAAGCTTTCACTCTACACAAGGGCTTTAATAAATAAGTTACTTTGTCAACCAAACAACCATAACAACAAAACCAGAGAGGCAGTTACTCTAACACCAACTGTCATAACTGACATACTCTCTCAGAAGAACACTGACAGCATCAACATTCCATGATGCAAGTGTCAACTGTTAACTGCCACTGGAACTTGACTGTTTACAAAACTTAGCTTACAGCTCTATCTTGTGGCCACATACATGTCATTTCCTAACATTGGGATGCGCTATAAATCTTTTAATAAATGAACAGGTATTGTATTCCTATATATACATATTATAAGACATAACTCCAGAGAATGTTAACCTTTTGGATGCCACAAGGTTCCTCTCCTTCTTCAGAGCAAGAAGCAACACTTCAGCTGCCTTCTAGAAGATAAAGCAAAAAGACTCCCAAAATGACTGAAGCCTTGAGCAAGTCACACTCTCTCAGCCTCAGAGGATGGCCATGGGAAACCCACTCTGAAGGAACCTGCCAAGAAAACCCCTTCAGAGACTCCCATAAGGTCACCATAAGACCTGGAAACAACTGGGAGGCAGACGCCAAGAACAACATTGGGAAATAGGTGCAAGCTTTGCCTTGGGAAAGTGTAATGACTGGGCTCCAGTCAATGGAGGTCTTCTTCAGGCAGTAAAGGGAGGTTTATGCAAATGCAGAATGACATCACTGCTACGGAAGGCTCTCTTGACCAATCAGAGAGCAAGATGAAGGTTCTTCTGGAAGCTTCAGTGAGAAGGAGATATAAGGCTTGAGAGACCAAGAGACAGTTGGGGGAATTGTGTCGGTTGGAGATCGAGAGAGAGAGAGTTAAAGAGCGGATCTTGGAAGTTAGTCTCAGAATTGGACGCTTGGGTTTATTTATTATTTTAATAGCTTGTAGGAATTGAATATTATATACTTACAAATATTGTACCTGCAAGATTCCTAATATCTTGTAAGACTTAAATTTCAGTTATATTTTGTTATCTATAATAAATACCTCCTTGGAGTATCTACTACTCAATGCTCCTTTTACACATGTCTTGGATCGGTTGATGCTTGGGAAGATCAGTAAAGAAATAGAAATAAGGTTCCTTAACCGGTCCCAGTGTAGGTAAAGGAAATCCTTTTATAATTCACTGGGCGGAGGCAGCGAGATTTAAGGAAATTAAGGGTCTGCTGGGCTAAGAGCCATAATGTCTGAGGCGGTTTACAGACCGCCCTTTGGGGGCGGCCTCCACCCGTCCTTTTCCCCGATGGATTGAGGCCTCAGCTGCTACAGCAGCAGCCCCGAGGTCCCAATCTGCCGCTTTTCCAGGCAGCAGGGAAGTGGCAAAACGGCGCCTCCCCACAGCCTGGAAAGGAGTGTCCATGGGGCATCAAGCCCCAAGGACACCCCGACAGTGGCGGGTAAATGGAGAATGGGGCCCCTCAGCCCCTTTCTTCTTTGTGTCACTGATACAGCCATGGAAAGGTTGCGCCAGTGACACAAACCAAGGAAGGAACTCCGTTTCAGAGCTCCTGCTAGTGCCACAGAAAGGGCACCACAGGTGCCCTTCAGTGGCGCGAAGACATCATGTCACGCCGCCCCATGTGGAGGCGGCGTGACGTTGTAATGGTGGCGCCCATGGAGAAAGGGCATGCGTGGAGTCTGGAAAAGATGCCCCTAGGCAACCCTAGTAAAGGAAATCATCACAAGGTCAGAGGCAGTTAGAGCAGTTGTTGAACAATTAATTAAATTAATAGGAGATTACCGGAAGAGATTCATCTTGGGTGCCTTTTTAAAGCCTTCAAGACTGGTGATATATCGGATCTCTTCCGGAGGCTATTCCATAACTTGGGAGCAACAGAAGAGAAGGTCCTCTGGGTAAATGCAGCCAGTCTAATTTTTAATAGTAAGTTTTTACCAGAGGCCCTTAATGTGTGGGGCAGATTGATGGGAGAAGGAGATCCCGTAAGTAAGATTGACCCAAGCCATGAAGGGCTTTAAAGGTGATAACCAAGACCTTGTACTGTTCCTGGATATTAACAGGCAGCAAGTGAAGGGACTTTATCATGGGTTTAATATGGTCACCTCTAGAACTTCCAGTGACAACTGCGGCTGCCATATTTTGAATTAAATGAAGTTTCCGGACTTGGTGCAAAGTTAGCCCTTTGTAGGCCACATTGCAGAAGTCAAGTCATGTGGTTACCAGCATCTACATCGTAGTTTTTTTAGGTCTTCAGGTTTCAGGAAGGGACGCAGTTGGTGTATCAACTGAAGCTAATAACTGGTACTCCTGGCCATTGCATCAGTCTGGATCGACGGATCCAACATCACCCCCAAACTGCAAACACAGTCCTTTAGTGGAAGTGTGACCCCATCCAGGACCAGTTGACAAACCTTCATACCCAGATTAGGACTCCCAACAAGAAGTACCTCTGTCTTATCTGGATTCAGTTTCAGGTTTTTTTTCCTCATGCAGCCAATTTTTTTCCTCAAGACATTCATTCATAGGGGAGATGCCTTCTTTGGTTGATGGTGAGGTCTGGGGCATGGAGAGTTATATCTGGGTGTCATCAGCGTACTGTTAATACCCCACTCCATGCCTCCAGATGATCTCTCCCAGTGGTTTCATGTAGATGTTAAACAGCATTGGAGACAGGATGACGTCTGAGGAACACCATATTTAAGCTCCCTTTTAAAGGAACAACTGTCTCCAAGCATCACCATCTGGAATCTGCTTGAGATATAGGACCAGAATTGCCCCCGATCCCCATTTCTCTCAGGATTTCCAGGATGCCATGGTTGATGGTATCTAAAGCCATTGAGAGGTCCAAAAGCATCAACAGGGTCACACTTCCCCCGTCGACACTCAAGTGCAGATCATCTACTAAGGCAACCAAAGCAGTCTTGACTCCGTATCCTGTCCTGAAGCCAGTTTGAAATGGGTCTAGATAAACTGATTCTTCCAAGACTACTTGGAGTTGAAGAGCAACTGTCTTTTCAATCACATTGCTTAGAAATGGAAGATGAGAGACCGGTCTGTAATTGTTTATGTCCAAGGGATCTAGGGAGGGCTTTTTCAGAAGCGGCCACACCACTGTTTCTTTTCGGGAAGATGGAAAATAGCCCTCCCTAAGAGAAGCATCTATGATATATCTCAGGTGAGTCCTAAGTCCATCTCCTTCTTGGATGACCAGCCATGAAGAGCAAGGGTCGAGAGGGCAAGTCGTCTTCTTCAGACTTCCAAGGAGCTTGTCCATGTTCTCGGTACTCAGAGATTGAAACTGATCCAGTATGATCTTATTCATGGAGTCACTGGACACCTCACTTATAGCCTCTGCCTTAATGCCGGTGTCCAAGTCAGCTCTTATCTGAGAGATCTTGTGTGTGAAATGATCAATTAAAGTGTCACAGTGTGCTGTGGTATGTTCTAATAATGGGTTCTGGGAGGCAGAGACCCGAGTCAGGAACCAGACGCGTTTCCCCCCCCCCCCATTTCAGCATTTCCTTTATGCTTCTCTTCCCTTGCAGCTTTCTCTCCCTCCTTGCTTCCTTTTTAATAATAATAATAATAATAATAATAATAATAATAATAAATTTATTTCTATACTGCTTTTCTGCAGTGATCAAAGCAGTGTACATAGTAAAATTATTAAAACAACATAAAATTAAAACCACATTACATTAATTACAATATACAATTAAAAACCAATTTATAGGTGTATGTAAGGGAGAGGGAGAAAAGGGGATCGAACATAACTTCAGAGTACATAGGGGAATGCTTGGTTAAAGAGAAAGGTTTTAAGTCTCTTTTTAAACAGTTCAAGGGAGGTAATGAGACGGAGCTCCTCGGGAAGACTATTCTAATGCTTGGGGGCCATTACTGAAAAGGCCCTCTGAGAAGTAGTAACATATCTTGAAGTAGGGACTTTGAGCAAGTTCTTCCTGGTTGTTCTGAGAGTGCGGGGCAGATTATATGGGGAGATGCGGTCCTTCAAGTAACTTGGGCCCAAGCCATGTAGGGCTTTATCAGTAATTACCAACACCTTGTATTGTGCTCAGAAGCGAATAGGCAGCCAGTGAAGATCTTTTAAGATTGGTGTTATGTGGTCAAACCTGGACCGACCGGTGACCAATCTGGCAGCCATGTTTTGTACTAATTGAAGCTTCCGAGTTTGGTACAAGGGTTGCCCCATGTAGAGTGCTTTACAGAAATCCAAACAAGAGGTTACCAGAGCATGTACTACCGTTTCAAGGTCCCTTTGGCCCAGGTAGGATCGCAGTTGGCGTATCAACCGTAGTTGATAACAAGTGCTTCTGACCGTTGCATCAACTTGGGATGACAATTGCAGGGACGAGTCCAGAAGCACTCCCAAACTGGGAGGGGAAGTGTGACCCCCTTCAGGACAGGTGGACAAATTTCCTTCCCCGTACCTGGGAAGCCTATCACTAGTACTTCCGTTTTCTCTGGATTCAAGCTGAGTTTGTTTTTCCTCATCCAGCCCATTACTGACTCTAAGCAGGCATTCAGAGAAGAGACACCATGCTTAGACACTGCAGCAGTCAGAGACACAGAGAAACATATCTCGGTGTCATCAGCGTACTGATAACACCGCCGTGTCTCCGGATGATCTCTCCCAGCGGTTTCATGTAAATCTTAAATAGCATGGGGGACGAAATAGCTCCTTGAGGAACACCAGATGTCAGTTCCCTCTTATCGGAGGAAACGTTCCCCCAGCTGCACCATCTGGAATCTGCCCGAGAGGGAGGAATGGAACCACCGGAGCGCAGTGCCCCCCGATACCCAACTCCCTCAGGCGTTCCAGAAAGATATCATGGTCAATGGTATTGAAAGCCGCTTCATCCCTTCAAAGGGGTCCAAGACCCTTTCAGCATGTTCCCAGAATGGGGGGGGGGAGATCTTTCTGGCACCATAGGTCTCTCTACTGGTCCTCCTCCAGAGGGTTGTTGTGAAGGACTAGGTATATATTTGTGTGGGGGATGCACTGGGATCCTGTGGGCCTCTAAGCCTAGATCCCAGTGTGCCAGGGGTGTGTCAGTCTCCCCAGAAGGAGCTTTTGGGTCGCTCTGTCTGCCTCCTCCTGGCTTTGGCCTAAACTTGGGCTCTTCTCTCCCCCCAGACAGAGCTTTCTCCCCCCAGGGAAAACTGCTCCCCCATGAAAATGTTGTTTCCAATGCTATCTTGTGTGATGCTATTTATTTGGCACAAAAATCTTCCCCAAATGAGGTATGAGAAGGGTCTTTCCTCTGCCTCACTTTCCAGGAAGGAGGGAGCTCTTAAAAGCCCTTTTTACCTTTGGATCCACCTCCCCTCCGTGGCCATGCCTCTCTCCAAGGGTCCCCCTGCCCTCTCTTCTCATCATAACCCCCCAAGTACGTGGGCACCAAGGAATCCACCGAGAAGGGGGCAGGGAAGGAAAGAGGGAGAGGAGACATGGCAGACCCCCTGTCGTTCTTTGGGGGGAGGAGATCGGGGTTTCCTTCCTTCTTATAACCCCTCAAGAGCCCACCAGAAGAACCTCCAGCCATTCCTTCAAATGAACAAGGGCTCTCAGCACTTCCCCCCTCCCTCAGAACAGACTGTGGGGGCAACAATGGCTTCAGTGGCTGAGACTGCACATGCACATATGCCCGAAATTCCCTCCTCAGCATGTGCAGGCATCACAAGGCCCTTGCTGCTGGTGCTGCTTATTCCACTTGCGGCCTTTGGAAGAAGGGAAGGAGAACACCCTTCTTTCCTTCCTTCCTTCCTTCCTTCCTTCCTTCCTTCCTTCCTTCCGGAATGGAGCCCAAGATGTGGAGAGGTACTCAGGAGGGAAAGGCTGGGAAGACTCTGCTTTGTTCATATAGCTGTGTCTCTCCAAGTGTGTGTGTGTGTGTGTGTGTTTGCCTCTGTAATTATGGAGCTGAGGACTGAAGAGAGAAGAAAATGTCAATTTTGTGCAAATTCAGAACTTATGTGCATAAATGAGTCCAGTGTGTTGAAACAACAAAGAACTTTATTAAGAACACTCAGGCAGGGTACAGACTGCAAAAAAGATATGCCACTTTGGTACCTCTCTCTGCTGTGCAGAAGCACTGCAGCATACAAATTGTGTGGCACTGCTGCACGGCAAAGAAGGAGCTCCAAAAAGTGGCTTTTTGCGGTTCTGCAAAGCGCCAAAGAAGGCATGGTTACGTCTTGGAGCTGGTGCAGCTGCGACGTAATCGTTGTGTGCGCCATACGTATGGTGCTGCACAACTGCAGCGCCTATATGACGTGCAACGGTTGCGGGATGTGTGCACGCGCTGCCCAAGGCAACACTAGCATGTCATGGACACGCCGCAAAGGGTCCGTCTGGACAGGGCCATAGTCAGAAATTATGTGTTTAAGCCAGAACTGCCCACTCCAAGGCAAAGAATAAATTAAAACACCCAAACCTAAAACTCCACCCTCTTCCAAACCTAACCCCCATCTCCAATTCCCACAGTCTATGCTCCACAGGTAACAAGCCCCCCTTTGCCATTCCCAGAAAGCAGTCCTTTCTGTTAATACTGCCCCCATCTTTCTTCAGCAAACATCCCACAAATTCCAATAGCTATCATTCCCATAACTATTCTAGCCAGCTGCAAGAAATCCCACCCATCTATCCAGCTAAGCTATTCCACAACCCATAATCCCCAGTCAAATTTAAATAATAAATCTATGATCTATACTAATAGCAACTATACCCTAAACTTAAAATATAATTTAAAACGTAAGCAGACATGAACACACAAAATCACAACGGCCTTCTCTTATCACCACTGGCTTAAAAATATATTCTTTGTAGTCTTTCTTGACAAAAATAATATTAATTCACTTCTGGGATTTGTGTGGCTTCTCTCCTGTGTGGCCTTTCTGATGTCTCACTAGGTCTGACATCTGAGAAAAACATTTCACACAGTGCTGGCATTTGTATTAATTCTCTCCAGTGTGACCTTTCTCATGTGTCATTAGGTATGACTTCGAAGAAAAACATTTCCCACAATGCTGGCATTTGTATTAATTCTCTCCAGTGTGACCTTTCTCATGTGTCATTAGGTATGACTTCGAAGAAAAACATTTCCCACAATGCTGGCATTTGTATGGATTCTCTCCAATGTGACCTTTCTCATGTGTCATTAGGTATGACTTCGACGAAAAACATTTCCCACAATGCTGGCATTTGTATGGATTCTCTCCAATGTGACCTTTCTCATGTGTCGTTAGGTATGACTTCGATGAAAAACATTTCCCACAATGCTGGCATTTGTATGGCTTCTCTCCTGTGTGGACTCTCTGATGTGTCACTAGGTATGACTTCCGAGAAAAACATTTCCCACAATGCTGGCATTTGTATGGATTCTCTCCTGTGTGGACTCTCTGATGTGTCACTAGGTATGACTTGCGAGAAAAACATTTCCCACAATACTGGCATTTGTATGGCTTCTTTCCTGTGTGGCCTCTCTGATGTCTCACTAGGTCTGACTTTGAATAAAAACATTTCCCACAATGCTGGCATTTGAATGGCTTCTCTCCTGTGTGGACTCTTTCATGTATCACTAGGTGTGACTTCTGAGAAAAACATTTCCCACAATGCTGACATTTGTATGGATTCTCTCCTGTGTGGCCTCTCTGATGTATCACTAGGGATGACTTTGAATAAAAACATTTCCCACAATGCTGGCATTTGAATGGCTTCTCTCCTGTGTGGACTCTCTGATGTGTCACTAGGTATGACTTCGAATAAAAACATTTCCCACAATGCTGGCATTTGAATGGCTTCTCTCCTGTGTGGATCCTCCGATGCATGACAAGGATTGACTTGTAAGGAAAACGTTTCCCACAATGCTGGCATTTATGTGACTTCTTTCCAGTGTGGATTCTCTCATGATTCAAATGTTCTTCTGTAAAGAAGGACAGTAACAGATAAGACTGAAAATCAGAGTTAAGAGAGGAGGCTGTTACCCCATGATTTAGCCCTCATTAAACCCTCCTTATTTGAGATAAAATTAATAAAGTTGCTGTGAGGAACCCAAGTATGACTCTGCTGCTTATGCCCCTAAATCCATGGAATGGTGGTATCCTTACTCATAGGAGCTAGCAAAGAATGGGGACTGCCTTGAGGGACTCTGTGGAAGCAGATAGTCAAAGGACAGTTGGAAAAAAAATCATTAACCATGTGCAAAAGTACTTTGATTGACAGTTAGAATCATATCCTGTGAGACAGCCATAGAGTCCTGAGTCAAAGCCCAAGGCATGATGGAAGCTAACTGCAGAGGTCATTTCATGCTGTTTAGCACCAGGAGATGACACAACCAATACAGTATGCAGCTCACATGTAGATTGGTGTGGATTGGATTGGAGTTGTGTGTACAAGGGATGGTGAAGTTGATGGAAGTCGGAGAAGACAGCTTGCAAATATTTATATTATTTTGCAAGAGAGAGTTTAAAAGCCATTTAAACCTTTTTGAACACTCAGTTTCTTCCCTGAAGCAACAATTACAGTATAAATTTTTGCCCTGGCTGGCTGTTCTTTGACATCAGTCTAATTACAGACAGTCTGTTGGTTTACATGGCTAAGCACCTCAATGCAGTCGCCAACCCCACTTGTCACAGGAGCTCCTGACTTGTCTTCCCATTTCGAACCCTCAGCAATTGGAATCCAGATCCGCCTAGGTAAAGTATTACCATTATGAAAGTCTTACATCTCTTGACCACTCCCACCTGATATCTAGTTGTTGTCCATGTGTGAACCCTTATGTGTGTGTGCGTTTTGCTTTTCCCCTAAATAAAACATAAAACCTATTTCAAATGCCTTTGGAATTCTGTGTGCTTCTGGGCCTGGTATAGTTGGGCTGAATCCCGAGGTCACTCTTGCCCCAACCAAACTATATATCTCTTTTCAGCAAAGTACTAAATTCTCCTAAAAGCATAGCACTTGTGGGTGTCCTTCCCAGACTGAAGCATTTTGGGTAACAAAGGGCCTCTGGAATCAACCACGAAACTAAGCAAGCTCAGGTAGGAAAAGAAAAATTAGAGAACAAGCAGATTTTGTGTCTCCCTTTCCTACCTTCATAGATATTACTCATAATTGCTAAATGGAACCCCTAAATATGTCTGAAAAACAAGTTCCCTCAATCCAGTTCTTAAAACCTGTCAGGTTGGTGGCTGCCTCCCAATCCCCAAGGCCCCTCTCCTGGCCCTTCCCAGAGGTCCCTTCCTCTCCACACAGAGCTAGGTGATCCTGGCTTTGCTCCTGCCTTCCCCTCCTGGCTTCCAGAGGTCTGATCCCCTTCCTTTTCTCCCTCCGCTCCCCAACCTTCCCTCTTGCCATCTGCACTGCTTCAGCATTTCACCTTCACCATCTCTTCCCTGCCTTTCTGTTTTTCACATTCCCCCCATCTCTCTATCACAGACAGAAACACACCCACAGAGTGTGTGTGATGCATACAAGGGACACTTTGAGGCCCATTTGTTGAGAAAGGCAGGATAATCAATATATAAATAACTCATTGGGAAAGGCAATGCAAGGGGGCTGGGACCTGAACTCCCATTTTGGTGAAGGTCAAGTGCCACAGAGCAGCCTTAAAACAGCCTTAAGACATCTCTAGGATAGGGATGGACCACTGTTGGGTATTGGGGGGGGATCACATTGCCCCCCCCAGGGGATCTCAGGGCCACCCCACATTGTATTCCCTTTGGGGGTATAAATAATATTTTGCCCCTCAATATCCGAAGGCATCCATTTGGGGAAGTGGTATCCATTTTACCACTGTTCTCTGAGCCATTGCAGGGCCAAGGGAGGCATTTTACCCAAGAAGCGTTTCCAGAGTCTCAAAAGGCTGGAAGAGGGGCCAAAAATCCAGGACACTTGATCAGGGATTGGCTGAGGAGCATTTGGAGCCAAAAAGCATTTATCTCCATGGTTCCTACCCACAAAATCCTAGAACTGACATTTTAAGATCCTTAGAAAGTAGAGAGCAATAGTGCCTCACTAAACTACAAATTCTAAGATTTCACATAAAGTTGCTATGACAATTAAACAACATGTTAAAGGGATCTAGGAGTCTTGGTAGACCACAACTTGAACATGGGTCAACAGTGAGATGCAGCACCTAAAAAGGCCAATGTGATCCTAGGCTACATCAATGAGAGTATAGTGTTATGGCAAAGGTTTTAACTGGATGGCTCTTCTAGTTTCTTTCAACTCTATGATTCTATGTTATAGATTAAGGGAAGTAATAGTACAACTCTATTCTATTTTGGTCAGGCCCTCACTTGGAATACTGTGTCCAATTCTGGTCACCACAATTCAAAAAGGATGTTGAGAAGCTAGAGTGAATCCAAAGGAGAGCACTGAAAATGGTGAAAGGTCTGGAAAACATCAAGCCCTATGAGGAGTGGATTAGGAAGCTGGGAATGTTTAGCCTGGAGAAGAGAAGGTTAAGAGTGGATATGATAGCCCAGTTCAAATATTTAAAGAGACACTGAAGATGAAGCAAGCTTGCTTTCTGCTGCTTTAGAGCAAAGGACACGGAACAATGGACACAAGCCACAGGAAAAGAGGTTCCACCTAAACTTCCTGACAGTAAGCGCTATTCAACAGAGCATGGTGGTGTCTTATTATTGTTAGTGTTATTATTATTAATATTAGTTTATAAAGCGCTCCTTCTTTGAAGGTCATTAAAGATCTTTGAAGGTCTTTAAACAAAGGCTTGGTGGCTATCTGCTGGGGATTATTTAAATGTGTATTCCTGCATGGCAAGGGGTGGAACCAGATGGTCCTTGTGGTCCATTCCAGCTCTATGATTCTATGATTCTAAAGTGGAATCATAGTGCCCTGAAAATGTAGTATGAAAGGTCCCTCACCCTTCATAGTAAGGGCAATGAATTCAGCTTCCTTACCCACAGAGGCCACATTCTCATAATTCTCGATCATCACATAGTTGTACATATGTTTCTGCTTCTTTGTCAACAGTTTCCATTCATCCTCGGTGAAATATACCGCCACATCTGCAAAGGTCACCTGCAATAGAAAATAGCCCTCTTCCAGAGAATGACAAATAAAAGGGGGGGAGCACATGATGCATCCCAAACATTATTTGCTCACCTCAGAATTTAGTCCAGGAAAAAAGCTACTGCCTTTGAGATCCAGTTTGTCTTAAATTCTTTCAATATAATACACAATGTAATAAACAATATAATTTAGGACATGGCTGGGATATTGATGATGGATTAGGATACTGACTATCCCGACACATACAGTACATTTAGCCATTTGTTGCCAAATTTCAGAGGCAACTGTCATTTTTAAAAAGCAGTTCTGGGGAGCACTGTGAGTTTGAGGGCCACTGGGCCACCTTCAATTTAGATCTAGAGACATTCTCCCATATCCACTACCATTTCACAGATGGAAAAAACAAGACACACGCGGACAAGCAACACCAGAAAGTGGTGAAGATGGTCAAAGTTGGTTATGGGGAAGATCACACAAGCGGAGAAGAACACAGCAGTTTGCTTTTGCCTCAGACTCCTACCAAGGGCAAGTCCCTGACCCCTTCTTTCATCTCCTCTCCCCACTTTTGAGTTGATGGGGTTCAAAATCCTTGGCACTCATTATGCCGAAATTGAAGTGAGCTGAAGAAGGAGAAAAGTGGGAGGAGAAGATAGAAATCAGGACATTTTCAAAGCCTCCGAAATAATGGGGTGACTCAGGATTAACCAGGACTGTCTCTGCCAAACTTGGACAGTAATTTATTTGCTTCCTTTCATAAATTGGCCCAGCAGTGACACAGATGAAGCTAATAGGATAGCGACTTACCAAAGAGTTCTTGTACCTCTGCATCCTCTTTCTCTTGGAGCCCAGCTCCCTCGGCTTGGCCTCTGTGTCGGCCATCAGGTGGGCAGGGGTTCCTGGTTGCCCTGCACTTAGGTTACTTCCAGCAAGAGAGGCCCAAAGCCGTGTCCAATGATGCCGAGAGGAAGTTCCTGAGAAAAGGGGCCAGGGTTAGGACTGGCTTGGCAAGTAACCCTGCATCACTCAGACATAGAGAACAGCATCCTGCTGGTGACATATGCAGGTGATATATGCCTCCTTTGCCCAATGCAGAGGTGGGTATGCCTTCCCTCCCTCTGTACCAAAGTCCCCTAGACCTAGCATAGATTCAATGCAGCTCCCCTACACAACAGATACTCCATGCCTTCTTAGAGTGGTGGGGGATTAGCAAATGGGGAAGTGGACAGGGCCCTGCTTATGTCCCCGTAGCAAGATGTGAAATGAGTCCATCATCAGCTGAAACCTCCTGACCGCCACAGTGGCCCTCAGAGGAAGATGTCTTCATTTTGCTCCCAGCTACATAAACACAGCTGGATGATTCTCCAGTACCTCGCACCCAAGACTCTTACCAGGCATGGAATATGCAGGATGGCTTTGACAACTCTATAGTTCTACCTAGGTCAGTGAATGGCCAGTTGTAGCCTCATTCCACCAGGAGTTGGAACTTAGAGGGTTCTGCTGGGTTAGTCTATCTGGTCTGGTAGCCCTTCATTCTCCCAGAGCCCTGTCTTCTCAGGTTGCTCCAGCCCTCCTCCCAGGATCGGGGGGGGGGGGGGGGGGGGAGGCGCACAAGAAGACTGAGCTGATGGGAAGGAAGGGAGCACACAATTTTCATGGCAGCCTTCTGCATGCAGAGAAGT
>JACSCI010000244.1:24364-39269 GCA_016801065.1 Sceloporus tristichus | reverse complement strand
CACAGGAGAGAAGCCATACAAATGCCAGCGTTGTGGGAAATGTTTTTCATTGAACTCAAACCTAGTGAAACATCAGAGAGTCCACACAGGAGAGAAGCCATACAAATGCCAGCATTGTGGGAAATGTTTTTCTCGGAAGTCAATCCTAGTGATACACAAGAGAGTCCACACTGGAGAGAAGCCATACAAATGCCAGCATTGTGGGAAATGTTTTTCTTCAAAGTCACACCTAGTGTTACATCAGAGAGTCCACATGAGAGAGAAGCCACACAAATGCCAGCATTGTGGGAAATGTTTTGTTTCGAAGTCAAACCTAGTGAAACATCAGAGAGTCCACACAGGAGAGAAGCCATACAAATCCCAGAAATAAACTAACATTATTTTTGTCAAGTATCAATACAAGGAATATAGTTCTAATCCTGTGGTGATAAGAAAATGCCCTTGTGATTTTGTGTGTTTGGTTTGTCTGTCCATATGTCTGTTTATGTTTTGAAGTTATATTTTGTTAAGTTTAGGTTTTAATTGCTATTTGTATAGACCATTACTTTAGTTTATACATTTGAGTGGGGATTATGGGTTGTGGAATAGATTAGCTAGAGAGAGGGGTGGGATTTATTGCAGGTGGTTAGAATAGTTATAGGAATGATAGCTTTTTTACTGTGTGGGATGTTGGCTGAAGACAATTGGGGGCAGATATTAACAGAAAGGGTTAGTTTCTGGGAATGGCAAAGAGGGCCTTGTTACCTGTGGAGCATAGACTGTGGGATTTGGAGGTGGGGGCTTGGTTTGGAAGAGGGTGGGGTTTTAGGTTTTGGGGCTTTCATGTATTCTTTGGCTTGGGAAAGGCAGTTCTGACTGAAACACTGGATTTCTGACTATGTGTTCTTAATAAAGTTATTTGCTGTTTCAACACATTGGACTCACTGATGTACAGAAGTTGTGAATTTGCACAAAATTGACCCTTTCTTCTCTCCTCAGCCCTCAGCTCCATTCTCAGCCATAAAAACAGAGGCAAATACACACACACACACACACTCAGAGAGACAGAGCTATATGTACAAAGCAGAGCCTTCCCAGTCTTTCCCTCCTGAGTTCAGCTCCGCAGCTTGGGCTCCATTCCGGAAGGAAGGAAAAAAGGCCGTAGTCCCTCCCTTCTTCCAAAGGCCAACAGTGGAATAACCTGAAGCAGCAACAAGGGCCTTACGATCCCTGCACATGCTCAGGAGGGTCCTTTGGGGCATTTGCGCATGCACACTCTCAGCCCTGAAGCTGCTGCCCTCGCAACTTGCTCTGAGGGAGGGAAGTGAGGAGAGCCCTCGTTCATATGGGGGAATGGCTTGGGGGGGGGGTCTTCTGGAGGGGTTGGATTGTTGTAAGAAGGAAGGAAACCCAGATCTCTTCCCCCCCCCAAAGAAAGGCAAGGGGCCTGCCAGGCCTCCTCTCCCTTTTTCCTTCCCTGCCCCCTCCTTGGGGGATTCCTTGGGTGCAGGTACTTGGGGGTTTTTATGAGAAAAGAGGGCAGGGGGGACCCTTGGAGAGAGGCATGGCTATGGAGGGGAGGGGGATCAAAAAGTAAAAAGGTCTTTGAAAAACCCTCTTCCTCCTGGAAAGTGGGGCAGAGGAGAGGATTTTTGTGCCAAATAAAGAGCATCACACAGCATAGGCTGCAATAGCATTGGAAACAACATTATTCGGGGGAGGAGGTTTTCTCTGGGATCCTGGGGGGAGGGGGCTCTGTCTGGAGGGGCAGAGAAGAGCCAAAATTTAGGCCAAAGCCAAGAGGAGGGATATGGAGGGACCCCAAAGCCCCTTCTGGGGAGACTGACACCACCCTGGCAATCTGGGAACTAGGCTTAAAGGCCCACAGGATCTGGATTAGGCACTCCCCCCCCCCATATACATATCTTTCCCTTCACAACGACCTTACAGAGGAGGACCAGCAGATAGACCCACAGCTCCAGAAAGAATCCCTCCCTCCCAATTCTGGGATCATACTGAAAGGGCCTTGTGCGCCCTTGAAGGGATATACATTAAAAGAGGAGAAAGAAGGAATAAAGGAGTGAAAGTACCAAGGGAAGAGAAGCATAAAGGGACTGCTGAAGTGGGGTGGGGGGGATCTGGGACCTGATTCAGGCACCTTTCTCCCGGAACCCATTATTAGAGCCTTCCACAGCTCACTATGATGCTTTAAATGACTATTTCACAGATCATATCTCTCTGAAAAGAGCCAAATTGGATGCCAGCATTATTGCAGAGGCTATAAGTGAGGTGTCCATGAGTAAGATCATACTGGATCAATTTGAATCTGAATACTGAGGACATGGACAAGCTCCTTGGACGTGTGCAGACGACAACTTCCCTCTCGACCCTTGCTCTTCATGGCTGGTCATTCAAGGAGGAGATGCACTTAGGACTCACCTGAGATGTATCATAAATGCATCTCATCCATCTTGCTTAAAAGTAGCGCTGTTACAGCCGTTTATGGAAAAGCCCTCCCTAGATCCCTTGGACATGAACAATTACAGTCTGGTCTCCCATCTTCCATTTCTAAGCAACATGATTGAGAGGACAGTTCCTCTTCATCTCCAAGCGGTCTTGGATGAAACAGATTATCTGGACCCATTTCAAACTGGCTTCAGGATGGGATACAGAGTCGAAACTGTTATGGTCGCTTTAGTAAATGATCTTTGCTTGAGTATAGACAGGTGAAATGTGACTCTGTTGATGCTTTTGGATCTCTCAGTGGCTTTCAAATCCATTCGACCATGGTATCCTTATGGAAAGCCTGAGGGAATTGAGGATCGGAGGCAATGCGTTGCGGTGATTCTGGTCCTCTCTCTCACGGAGATTCCAGATGGAGATGCTTGGGGACAGTTGTTCCTCTAAAAAGGAGTTTAAATCTGGCATTCCTCAGGGCACCATCCTGTCACCAATGCTATTCAACATCTACATGAAACCGCCTGGAGAGATCATCCGGATGCATGGAGTGGGGTGCTATAAGTACGCTGATGACGCCCAGTGATATCTCTCCATGCCCCAGACCTGAGTGTCGAGTAAGGAAGGCATCTCCCCTCTGAATGAAAGTCTTGAGGCAGTAATCGGAAAGATGAGGAAAAATAAATTGAAAGTTTATCCAGATAAGACAGAAGTACTTGTTGTTGGAGCCCCTGACCCAGGTATGGAGATTTGTAAACCGGTCCTGGACAGGGTCACACTTCCCTTAAAGGACTATGTTTGCAATTTGGAGGTGCTCCTGGATCCTTTGCTCCAGATGTCAGCTAAAAAAGATGCGACGGCAAGTTGCGCCTGTTATCAGCTTCGTTTTTTCAAAGTCGTGGTTTCCTCCAACCTTCCATTACATGTCACTTCTATTCCTTTCTTTTACTATGATACGCCAGCTGTGCCCTTTCCTGGAACTTGAAGACCTAAAAACTTTGGTGCACTTGCTGGTAAGGTCACGTCTTGACTTCTGCAATGCGGTCTACAAAGGGCTTCCCTTGCACCAAGTCTGGAAACTTCAACTAATCCAAAATATGGCAGCCAGAGTGGTCACTGGAAGATCTAGAAGTGACCATATTAAACCTATACTAAAGTCTTTTCATTGGCTGCCCATTAATTTCTGGGGACAGTACAAGGTCTTGCTTATAACCTTTAAAGTCCTTCATGGCTTGGGCCCAGCTTACTTATAGGATCACCTTCTCCCATACAATCCACCCCAAACATTAAAGACCTCTGGTAAAAACTTACTACAGCCAGAAAAAACTAGGCTCTCTGCAGTTACCCAGAGTACCTTCTCTTCTGCTTGCTATAGGGAAAGGTTCTCTTGTGGGGAGATTGTGTACAATCCGGTTAAAACATGATATGGAATCTGAGGTGGTTAAAGAAAACATGGTTCAATGGCCAAGAAATCCAGGACACAATATTGAGATGGAAGAATGGGAGTTAACTTGGGAAAGGAGGATAACATACACAGCTTCCCAAGCCCTAAGGGAAAACGATTGCAAAGTATTTTTCCGATAGTATTTGAAACCTGAAAAAATACATAAACTATCTTAGAATAGTTCAGATAGATGCTGGATGTGCGGAAATGAAAAGGACACATTTCTCCATCTCTGGTGGTTCTGTGTAAATGTGAAAGAATACTGGCATAAAGCACATTGTATAATATCTAAAATGTTACAATTGAACCTAAAATAGGAACATTGGGTCTTACCTGTGAGATGTTCATTTTCAGCGATGTAGATGGGAATATCCTATAATATGGGTTGATTCCATCTCTTGCTCCGAAATAGGCAGGAAAAACAGACTTGAAGGAGTCGATGCCACCAGAAGGAGCAACCTCCTCCATCCCTCAGTCAATATTATAGCTGAGGATAGAAAACAGACTCAGAGAGCATTCAATGCAAATATAAGTATAATCAATAGACAATATCAATCAGCCTTGCAGCAGAGCCAAGGGAAACAGCCTCCTCAGTTCTGGATGGGGAGGATATTCCCACCTCCATCGCTGAAAATGAACATCTCACAGGTAAGACCCAGTGTTCCTTTCTCCAGTGATGGAGGTGGAAACATCCTATAACATGGGTCTTACCAAAGCTCCTCGACCAACGGGTGGGTGAACGGAGGCATGTCACTTATGTGAGAGCCACAAGATGTGTCTTCCAGAGGAAGCCTCTTTGATTCAAGGCCACACAATAGTGGTGGCATGTAAATGTGGAAGATGAAGGCCATGTCATGTCCTACATTTATCTTAGACGGATGTGATGGTTGCTAGTGCAGAGGAAGTTGCTGCGCTGTAAATGGAGTGATCAACAACTGACCCCAACAGAGATATTCTGATCTTCTTATAGCATGTTAAAATGCATCCAAGACAAGCCACAATTTTATCAAAACCTTGTTTTGATTGTGAGAAAAAAGAGTTGAAATCATTTCTTGAACCAAGTTATTAGAAATGTTGGTTTTGTCATCAGTGACCTGGATTGGATCAGCCCTTTGGTAACTTGTCAATCTGAATCAGAATTGAGCTGTTAGTAGTTGTGGTTGAAAACAAGCACTATTGGTTATAGCTCAAGCCAGTTTATATTGTGGAGTAGAGATGGTTGTTCCTATTATTTATTTATTTATTTATTTATTTTGCTTATTGGGAGTAACTAAATGACTTCTGTTGCTCTAAGCTGGCATCCACCATTATTTGGAACTACAGCAGGGCCCAAATCAGTCAATCCCTGTCGATTAGCGGCAACAACCGCCATTCAAAGGGGTTTGAACCTGTTTTGCAAATGTCAGAACAGGTGATTTCTCTGTGCCATCTGTTTCTGATAGAGCTAGAGGAACCTCTCTAGGCTCCTGGCATGAAATCGTGTTCATGCCAAACTATTAACTGAAGCAGATCAGGCACTGTAGGTGCATCAGTAACACTAGGTCTGAAAACTGAGGACAACCGACCTATTTGAGGATGTTCTTCATGGATCTTATCCTTTGTTTGGTCAGGTAGACTCTAGTCAGCAACGTGTCAACAACCACTTCAAAGTGTTGTAGCTTCTGAAATGGAACTAGGTTGTTCTTTTCCTGAGTTACCAGAAAACCATGTCTGGATAGGAAGAAAAGCACAACTCGACATCTGTTATATCCTATGAAAGAGTATCAGATCTCATCAGGACATTGTGAAGTTATGGGTATAAATGAAGGTCCCACTATTTTCAGTGTGTCCCTATCAGTGTAGTGAGTGTCACTGAAGAAAACAACAACAGACTGAATGGTAGAGCCTTGTATGGAAAAAAACTTATCCTGGTAAGCAATGTGTAGATAATTGGGATGCAGAAACAAACTACAACTAAGAGCAGGGACACATGGAAGCATGGAGCTGAAGGGCCTCCAGGATTTTCTGGAGAATCTCCCATCTGACCCTATTTTTTAAAATAAGCCAGTTGTCAAGCTAGAGTATAAATGGGAGAAACCCAGGGCTTTTATTGAGTTGTCCATTGGTTAGATTTGAAATTTAGCCATTACCTGTCAAGGTAAATGATAAAGCTTATTAACAGACACAGGCGTTTACCACACGGGGGTTTTTGCAGCTCAGATCAGGGGTGACTGCGGGTCCAACGATGCGGATTCGCGTTATAAAGTGAGTGTTTTATCACACTTGGTTCCTTTCTATGGGAGCTCCTTCCGTAGCGCTTCCTCAGTGAATCCAAACTGACTCCACGTTTTGGTGAATTTGCTAAAAAGTGAATCCACAGGATTCGCATTCAAGTTCGCTTCGATTTCACTCCGAATTGGTCTGGTGTGGAATGCAACTTTGCTTCTGTCCTGGTACACCCCCTCAAACCTCCAAGGTCCCACATTTCCCACGATGCCATGCTGCAATTTTGCCCCATTTGCTTCCGTTGTTCCCCCTCGCTTCCATTTCTGCCGAGGGGAAATGTGGTTATTTCCAATGCTGCTGGGGAAAGGGCAGAGAGCTACTGGGGAATGAATGTATTCACGTTTTAACGTGGACAGGAGACTTGCTGGAGAGGAGGAGGGAAGCAGCTGTTTCCGATGCTGCTGGGGATGACTGGTTGTGTGCATGGGAAAACTGGCAAATAATAAATTATTAGTTTGCTGAGGCACCAGAGCTCTCTGGCAGAGAAGGCTCAATGTCTCAGGACACTAACGTTCCCAGAATTCCATAGCACTGAGCCAGGACAGGTAAAGTGGAGTTAAACTGGATTATCTCCCCAGTGTGGATGCAACCTAAGAGCAGGCAACTGTTACAAAGGGAAGGAGAGATGTAGATGAAATAGATGAGAATGACAGGAGGATAGATGTAGATGTGGCTGAAATCGATGGGGGCTCTGACATGGAGGACCCCTTTGAATTTGGCTGCCAGGGATGGGAAAATAAAAGGGGGAAAAAAACATGAAGCTGTCATTCACGTGAAGCTGTCATTCACGTTAAACTGGAACCAGGAAGTGGCTCCCTTCTTCACCCCAGAAGTGCAAAGGTTCACAATGTGTTCAGACCCCCACTGAGCATGCGCAAGGGTCCCAATTCGAATTGTTGAATCTGCATGATATGTACTGGTGTGTTAATACAATGTGCAGTCACTCCACTTTGACTTAGGAATCACCACAATTTCATTCTTCATGTGTGATAGTTCATCACGTGAATTGCCTTGGATTCTAAGTGACTCTACTTCCACTTCAATTCAAATGGGCTCTGGATTTGAGTTCCAGTCTCATGTGTGATGAGGGCCCTAGTCCAATGCTCAAATCACTATCCCACACTGGCTGGCCCCACAAGAAAGTAGCATAAAGTTGGAGTGGGGCAATCCTCTCTATTCCTTTCCCTCTCCTTTACTTTGAAGGACTAGGGGTGGGAAGAAGCAGTGCTTGGAGTCCCATCAGGCAGCATCTTTGTGGGACTCTGAAGGCCGGGGGGAGGCACTGCCAAAGGCACCTCTGCCCATCTTATAGCACCTTTGAGACTAACTGAACATTCATGCATCTGTGGAAGTATGGTCATTAGACATGAGTTCAAGGCACGCAGCACACCCCTAGCCCCCAAGGCACACTCTCTCAGCCTCAAAAGATGGCAATGTCAAACCTCCTTTGACAAAACCTACAAAGAAATTCCTGTGACAGTGTTGCCTTGGGGTCTCCAGAAAGGAATTGAAAGCACACAACACTCCCCCAAAGTCTGGGAGGAAAAGGAGGAGGAAGGCTTAGAGGAAGGGCCTGAGGAAGAGGAGGAGGAGGAAGGCTTAGAGGAAGGATCTGAAGAAGAGGAGGAGGAGGAAGGCTTAGAGGAAGGATCTGAGGAAGAAGAGGAGGAGGAAGGCTTAGAGGAAGGGCCTGAGGAAGAGGAGGATGAGGAAGGCTTAGAGGAAGGACCTGAGGAGGAGGAGGAGGAGGAGGAGGAGGAAGGTTTAGAGGAAGGATCTGAAGAAGAGGAGGAGGAGGAAGGCTTAGAGGAAGGATCTGAGGAAGAGGAGGAGGAGGAAGGCTTAGAGGAAGGGCCTGAGGAAGCGGAGGAGGAGGAGGAGGAAGGCTTAGCGGAAGAAGGAGAAGAAGAAGAACCAACTCCTGGGCAGAATACTTGTTGGTGGTTGCTTACTTTTATAATTATTAAATTTATTTATTTATTTAGTCTTATAAAGACTTATTTATAAAGATAATCTTAGGGAGTCTCTATAGGATCACATCAGGAAAACTTTTAGGTGTTGTTAAGGTTTGGAAATGCTGTTTAGGGTCCCTTCCAACTTTGGGGCCCTTTCATCCTCCATTTTCAGTTCTCTGAAGGCCTCAAACTGCCAACTGCCAAGCGCTGAGGCAGAGGGAGCCATTTTGTATCCTGGTGACCATTTTGTGTTCCGGCAGCCATTTTGTGCTGCTTGTGACTGTTGGGAATAATGTTCCATAACCTTCTCTGAGGCCTCAGTTGAACAGAGGCCTCTCTTTCTCTCCTGGGGCTCCAGAGTCAGAAGGAGGCCAGGCTCCTTGGGCCAAAAGGAAGGAAGGGTGTCTCTTTGTGTCTCTTTTCTGAGAGGGTTTTCTTATTACAAGGCTCTGCTCCTTCTGGGGAACATGGGTTTTAAAAGGGATCAGAAATGGGGAGCATAGTTTTAATACGATCCTCTTCATAAACACCACGCTTTGGCTTCTAAGAGGAGGCTAGTCCCCCAAAAAAGGCCAAAAGTGGCTCCTTTGGGAGGTTTTAAAAGTCTCCCCAGTTTTCTTATTAATAGATTTTCAGGCAAGAAGGAAGGAGACAGACCAGAATAACTCATATTACCAAGAATGAAACAAACAAACATAAAAACAAACAAGAACAACAAAAATAAGGATTAGAGACTAAAGCAAACTATTTATTTTTTTAAAAGAAAACCATTATTAGGAGGGTAAAAACAAGACTTTGGTGCTTCTAGCCTTTTACAACCGACTGTATCTGCACTGCACAAATAATCCAGTTCTAAAGTGTGTTAACTCTTCTGTTTCCATCCTGTGGAATCCTGGGATTTGTAGTATGTTGTGGCATGAGGGCTCTCTGGCATAGAAGGCTAAGTGTCCAAAGGTAAAATCCCAGGATTCCATAGCACTGAGCAGTTAAAGTGGTGTCAAAGTGCCATATTTCTATAGTACAGATGCAGCCTTCTTGAGGAAGGGGCTGATAATGGGAAAAAGCACTGGGGACCTCTGGACGTTTCAGCAGATGATTTATTTATTTGTGATGCCCTCATTTCACATCTAGCTATAGGGGCATAACCAAGGCCCTCTCCAATTCCCCATTCCCTAATCCCCCACCACTCTAAGAAGACATGGAGTATCTGTTGTGTAGGGGAGCTGCAGTGAATCTATGCTAGGTCTGGGGAGCTTTGTTTGGTGCAGAGGGAGGAAGGGGATGCCCACCTCTGCATCGGCCCAAAGGAGGCATATGTCACCTGCGTATTTCACCATCAGGATGCTGTTCTCTGTGTCTTTGAGTGCTGCAGGGTTTCTTGCCAAGCCAATCCTAACCCTGGTCCCATTTCTCAGGAACGTCATCTCAACCTCCTTGTATTCGGCTTTGGGCCTCTCTTTGTGGAAGTGACCAAGTGCAGGGCCACCAGGACCACCTGATGGCTGACATAGAGGCCAAGCGGAGGAAGTTGCGCTCCAACAGAAAGGGGCTGCGGGGGTACAAAAACTCTTCGGTGAGTCCCCATCCTGGTTATTAGTATCATGTATTTCACTGCTGGACCAGCTCATGAAAGCAAGTGGAGAACATACTCTCCCAATTTGGCAGAGACAGTCCTGGTAAATCTTCTGTCACCCCACTTTTTCAGGGGCTTTCAAAAATGTCCCAGTTTTGTTCTCCTCCTCCCACTTTCCCCTTTGTCCTCAGCTCACTTCAGTTCCTACAAAATGAGTGCCAAGGGATTTTCACCCCATCAACTCAAAAGTGGGGAGAGAAGAGGAAAGAAGGGGGCAGGGACTTGTCCTTGCTAGGAGTCTGAGGCAAAAGCAAACTGCTGTGCCTTTCCCTACTTGTGTGACCTTCCTCATAAACAAATTTGGCCATCTTGACCACCTTCTGGTGTTGTTTGTCCACATGTGTCTTTCTTTTCCCATCTGTGAAATGTTGGGGGATATAGGGGAACATCTCTGGATCTAAACTGTGGCCCTCAAGCCCACAGTGTTCTTCAGAACTGTTTTTTAAATATGACATTTGCCACTGAAATTTGGCAACAAATGGATAAATGCACTCTAATTCTTTGGTGGCTAAATGTAGTACAGTATATGTTTTAGGATAGTCAATATCTTAATCTATCCTCAATATCCCAGCCATAGCCTAAATTAATTTGTTTATATCTTATCTTTGGTTTATATATTATATATTGTGTATATCGAGCTAGAATAGACCCTTTCAATGAACTACTAAACAATTCTTCAACAGATAGGTAAATTCAGCTGATTCAGTGGGTCTACTCTGGTAAGGACCAGAGGCAGTTTTGCTTATGTGAAATCGCAATACTTGTGAAACTCAGCTTGTTCCAAACATGGTTGTAAATCCTATGGGATCAATAGGTCTTCTTGGGCTGAGACTAACAGTATGATTCAGGTCCTTATCATGGTAATGAAAATCATTTGATGGTTCAGACTGAATAATAGTGAATCAAATATGATTGGGTAGGTTATACTTATAAGATGTAGTGTTTGTGTGCAGAGGGATTTTGCAGCACCCTTGAGACCAACTGTGTGAAAGATATTGCAGCACTGAACCTGGTCTGTGCCCCTTCCTCTGGCAACAGCCCCCTGACCCTCTCCTCTCACCCCCTCAGAGCTCAGCCCCAGTGGTCAGTGGGACGGAAATGGGTCTTCCGAGCCACAACACATTGCTATGGGCTACATTCCTCTGGCCTTGCAAGCAACTGCACAAGACTGTTCCTGGGAGGAACAAGAAGGGATAGGAAATGTCCGAGACCCAGGTAGCCCCCTGTCCTTTTGGACTCTCAGTCTGTGGGGCTCTTGCTACTGAGATGGCCTCAGGGAAGGCAGAGCACCTCACTTCTAACCTCCATGTGTCTGGTGATGGTGGGGCTGGGGTGTCTTTTCTAGGCATTCCTCGCCCTCCACAAGGGCTGCCCCTCCTTCGACCAGAGCCAGTAATGCAGCCACCATGGTTCTCCAGCTCTGGCAGAGTTTGTCCTCCAGCCCTCCCTGTTAGCTCACCATTTTCTCCAAAGGAGGCCATACTTGAAGGCCACAGACCCAGTCAGTCCCTTGGAGGGGAGAGAGAGCTGGGGGGCTCTGGAAGAAAATGGAGTGGGGTGAACCCAGGAGGAAATGGATGGGAAACAGGATGATGTGAAAAGACCTTCCTATTGACACCCAGAGAATGTCAGAAACTCAGAGCCTTGCTTCCCAGATTTTATCCTACACAAACACACACACACACACACACACACACGCAATTGACATATCCAGGGGGAATCATGTATCATCCCAAATCCACAAAACTAGGATATCTGATATGTTATATGGATGTGAATATACCACATTTTAGGCTTCACGGGAGAATGATAAAGAGAAGGCCAATGGATGGGACCTGTACTATTTGAGTTTGCTACCTCCAACAAAAGTTTTAAAATATCTTTTAAATTGGGACAGCATTGGCATGTTTTAGTTTATCAACACCAACAAGTTTTCCTGTGCAAAAGCATGGAGGCTGCCTGAGAAATTCAGTTTTCCAAACATAGAGGCTTGTAGCCTCACAAAGGATTTGAGAGAAACTGGATTTCAAAGGCAGTAGCTTTTTGCTTGCTAACATTATTTAAAGTTTGTTTCCTGGGCTGAATTCTGAAGTAATGAAATAATATTTGGGATGCACCATATCCTTTCCTCCCCTTTTATTAGTCACTTTCTGGATAAGGGCTATTTTCTATTGCAGGTGACTTTTGCGGATGTGGCAGTATATTTCACCGAGGAGGAATGGAAACTCTTGACAAAGAAGCAGAGACTTCTGTACAGCGATGTGATGATGGAGAATTATGAGAATGTGGCCTCTGTGGGTAAGGAACTTGACTCCACTGCCCTTCCTGTGAAGACTGAGGGTCCTTTCATACTACATTGTCATGGTGCTATGTTTCCTCTTTAGAATTATGGAATCATAGAGTTGGAATAGACAACAAGGGCCATCCAGTTAAACCCCTGGCCATGCAGGAATACACATTCAAAGCACCCCCAACAGATAGTCATCCAGTCTTTGTTTAAAGATCTCCAAAGAAGGAATGCTTTAGAAAGAAATCTTAATAATAATAACAATGGCTTAGTACAGATTAGAAGAAAGGGGTGGCCAGAGGCTGTCCCTTTCTCCTCCGGATCATTGCCGCAGCAACCCCATGGCCGCAAGAACGCTCTGCAGCCAAATGGAGGTCAGAAATGGAGCTCCTTCCTGTGATGCAACCAAGGCGCCATTTGCACCCTGGGGCATCACGGTTATATGTCTTATGCGCTGTGCTGTTTGGACACGTCATGGATGCGTGCGCCATATGGATGGCGCTGCGTCAAGATTGTGCTGCCCATAAGTATTAGGCGGCGTACAAGTTTAAGTGAAAAATACATCAAGACAATGACAGACAAGAGTGACTCTCAGAATTAAGAGAGGAATGTGTTACCCCAAGATTACCCACCTGTTAACCCTTCCCTATTTGATATAAAATTAATACAGTTGGAGTGGGTGACCTGAGCATGACTCTGCTGCAGATGCCCTGAATTTAGCATTTTTGCGGTTAAGGATCCCTACTCATAGGAGTAGGGCTGTTTACAGACTGCCCCTTTGGAGTGGCCTGTACCCGCCTCTTTCAACAACAGATCGGGGCCTCAGCTGCCACAGCGGCAGCCCTGAGGCCCTAATCCGCCGCTTTTCCAGGCGTATTAAGGGCTTCCATTTAGCAATTATGAACAATGTCTATGAAGAGAGGAAAGGGCAACACAAAAATTCCTTTTTCCCTAATGTTTCTTTTTCCTACCTGAGCTTGCTTAGGCCCTTTTTTACCTGAAATGCTGGAGTCCGGGGAGGACACCTGCAAGTGCTATGCTTTTAGGGGAATTAGATACTTAGCTCAAAGAGGAGATATAGTTTGATTGGGGCAACAATGACCTCAGGATCCAGCAAAGCTATAGCAGGTCTGCAATCACACAGAACTCCAGAGGCATTTGAAAGGCAAAATGCACACACATGCACACAGAGAATTAGGTAACAAAGGTGGGAGTGGTGAATAAATGTAAGACTTTGCTAATGGTAATATGTTGCCTGGATGGATCTCAATCTCAGTTGCTGAGACTCCAGAATGGGGAGAGAAGTCAGTAGCTCCCATGGCAAGTGGGATTGGAGAGTGTATTGAGGTGCTTAGCCATGTAAACCGACAGAGGACCCTATCGCATGGGATAAAAAAAGCCGGCTTAGCTTTTCTGAATTGAATTCTGATTCGAGCTGCATCCGGGTCCTATCATATGTAAATCTCCGCTGAATCCACCAGCCAAATCCATCCTGGATTCAGCCCGAATCCCCGCAGCACTTCAGCGGCCATTTTTTAATGTTGGAAGCTTCCGCTTAAAAGGGGGGGGGGAATGGCTGAGCATGCCTCGGACCCAGGCTACATCTGGAATGGATTTGGCCAATAGATTCATCAGTGATTTACATATGATTGGACCCAGACATAGCCCAAATTAAAATTCTGTTTGGGAAAGGTAACCTGGCTTTCTTACCCCATGCAATAGGATGCAGAGTGTCTGCCTGCAACTGGACTAAGGCTGAAGAACAGCCACTAGGAGCAGATATTTATGCTTTAATTGTTGCTTAGTGGCAGAAACTGAGGGTACGAAAAGGTTTAAATTGCTTTAGAGTGTTTCCTGGGTGAGGAAAGAATGGTCTGAAACCAAATTTAATGCAAAGAGGGCTTGGTTTAACCTCTCCCCATTTACTGTGACTTACTTCACTCTGTCCACCAATTCTTCTCTTAAATTAATGAGAAGAATTAAATTAAATTGAAGTTATATTCTGGCCTCAAAAAGAAGAGCCCTCCCTCCGCCCCAACTGTCATCATCAGACCTGGGAGGGAGTGAAAAAGACAGGCCCAATTTCCATCAGGCCTAACTGTGAATTTTACTGTAACTCACGTCGCTCTCTTTTATTTTACTGTATTTTATTTTATTCTCTTTATTTTTATTGTTGTAACCCACCCGGATTCCTTGTGATTGGGCAGGCTATAAATAAATTATTATTATTATTATTATTATTATTATTATTATTATTGGTGCAAGTAACTCAGACAAAAGGAATTAGCACACCTATTCTTAGAGCCTTTTTCTGACTATTTCCTTCCAGTCTCATTCCTTAGCCATAATCCCTTCACCCTCTACAGACATAAAGGGATCATGCAGCTAAATCCACTCATTTTCTCAAGGCAGGTTCTCTTACAATCTCTTCTTTTCTACCTCCTATGAGTAGGGATCCATACCTGCAAAAACGCTAAATTCAGGGTACCCACTCCAACTTTATTAATTTTATATCAAATAGGGAAAGGTTAACAGGTGGCTAAATCTTGGAGTAACACATTCCTCTCTTAATTCTGAGAGTCAGTCTTGTCTGTCATTGTCTTGATGTATTTTTCACTTAAACTTGTACGCCACTTTGATCAAAAATTGGAAAAGCAGGATATAAATATATTATTATTATTATTATTATTATTATTATTATTATTATTATTATTATTTTCCAGAAGAACATGTCAGTCTTGAGAGAGTCCATACATTTGAGCGGCCACATAAATGCCAGCACTGTGGGAAATGTTTTCCTTCAAAGTCAAAACTAGTGAGACATCAGAGAGTCCACACAGGAGAGAAGCCATACAAATGCCAGCATTGTGGGAAAGGTTTTTATC
>JACSCI010000244.1:13555-24354 GCA_016801065.1 Sceloporus tristichus | reverse complement strand
GAGTCCACACAGGAGTGAAGCCATTCAAATGCCAGCATTGTGGGAAAGGTTTTTCTCGGAAGTCAGTCCTAGACATGCATCAGAGAGTCCACACAGGAGTGAAGCCATACAAATGCCAGCATTGTGGGAAATGTTTCTCTCGGAAGTCAAGCCTCCTGATACATCAGAGAGTCCACACAGGAGAGAAGCCATACAAATGTCAGCATTGTGGGAAATGTTTCTCTTCGAAGTCAGACCTAGTTAGACATCAGAGAGTTCATTCAGGAGAGAAACCACATAAATGCCAGCAGTGAACTAACACTGTTTTTGTTAAGAAGTATTACAATAAAAATATTTTCAATGCATTTGTGATAAGAGAAAGCCCTTGTGATTTTGTTTGTAAAGGTTTTCTGTTCATAAAGTTATTGATTTTTGTATGTTGTTGTGTTGTTGTTGTTGTTTATAGAATTCTAGAATAAGAGTGGACCACAGGACCCATGTAGTCCAACCCCCGACACACAGGATGACAAAGCATGGATTTATAGGATTATGGCTCTGTAAGGCACCACAAGCACCATCTAGTCCAAGCCCCTGCCATACAGGAAGACGTAGCATGGTGGATAAGTGTGTTATGTGTGAATGTGACAGAATTAGAAGATCAAGTATGAGATGAAGGATTGGGCACAGAGAAGCAAGAAAAGCTCAAACTGCTGAGTCAAAAAGGAATGTGCAAATGATAAAGACACCGTAATGCAAGGACATGTAACCGAATGTACTAAAAGAAGAATGGACTGTGTATAACACAACTTGACGTAAAGAGCACCAGAACAAGAACGGAATGGGAACAAGAAGTCACTCATCAGGAAAAGTGATGCACATATTAAAAAGCATAAAGGAATCTTCAAAACCATGGTGATAGTGTGCCAAAATCAGCTGGAACTGGCACCCATCGCTCTTTCAGAAAACTGATCGACCTCTGGGAAGATTTGTGTGCATGAGCATTGTATGAATGTGCGCATGATTTGAGGCCTCTTGATATGTAATATATTAGAATGAATGTCCCCAATGTTAGAATAAATGTTACATACAAAGTGTTTGAACCCAGTTCTGGTCTCTTATGTGTCTGATTAAAAGTTTTATAGTCCAATTCTGTATTTATTCACCACTCTAGATGTAAAGAAAAACACCTAGATTGGTGACAGGTGTGTGATCTCTCATTTCACCTTCTGGAGCTTCTGCACTAATCCCTGAAAGCGGAAAGAGAACTAACCAAGCAGTGGGGACACACTTCCTTTGTTAACCCATTACGATTCCACTATAAGAGACAGGCCTTGGAGTTCTCATCCACTGCCAGCTGTAAGGTTTGGTTTAAAATATGGGGGGTTGGTCATCACCTGCAGCCTCTGGTTCCGTTGGAGGCAGGGCCTCTTCTCCAGCATCACCTGGAACAACGGACCATAACAATGGACAACAACAGATGGATGTGGCATGTGTGTTTGCGCATATACATATATGTATATATGTGTATATATGTGTATGTGTGGAGGCATCTCTAAGTGCACTCAGACTTATACTTTTAAGAGCCTACACACACACACATATATGGAATGTTTCAAGTCTATAGATCTTGCATACAATACCCATAGATACATCTATACATACCCATAGATACCTGTCTGAATGTGTGCATGTGTATGCACATGTATTTAAACATATATATATATATATATATATAGAGAGAGAGAGAGAGAGAGGCAAGCAAGCACATGTGCACATATATGTTGGATCATGTACACACATACACATATATACACACATTTATATAAACTCTTCCACTGGTGTACAATGTAAACATAAGAAAATGCATAGAGAAATATGCAAGTACATATGCATGCACATGGATGCACCTGTGCATGTATGCACCCCCCCTGGGTTCTGGTCCACATCAGCATGTATATATAATTATAATTGTGTATACATTGACTTCCGGTCATAACAGCATCTGCCCTGCCCTGCAATTACTGTAATTGGAATTTTTATAGTTTGTGATGTTTTTATGACATGTATTTTACACTTGATTGCCTCCTGAGAACACTATGAGGGGCTGCCATTGGCTAAAGTCCCCACCACCCTGGCCCTGATTGGCTGGAATCCCAGTCCTTTCCCCCCACCCCTGGCCCTGATTGGCTGGAATCCCAGTCCCTCCCACCATCCCTGGCCCTGATTGGCTGGAATCCCAGTCCCTCCCACCATCCCTGGCCCTGATTGGCTAGAATCTCAGTCCCTGCCTCCTTGTTTTCTGGCAGCCATTTTGTGTTCTGGTTGTGACTGTTGGGAAAAATGTTCTGGAACCTTCTCTGAGCCTCAGTTGAAGAGAGGCCTCTCTTTCTCTCCTGAGGCTCCAGAGTCAGAAGGAGACCAGTCTCTTTGGGAGAAAAGGAAGGAAGTGTGTCCCTTTGTGCCTCCATTTGGGGGGAGGGAAGGGAGGGAGGGGCCTGTGGGGGTCTGAGGAAGGGGAGGCAGGGACTCAGGGCCAGTGGGGAGTCAGGGCTTTGGGGGCTGGGACAGAGAGGTGGGGAAAGAGACCCTCCCTTTGGGCACTAGCTGGGGAGGAGCCACTGGTGCTTGCCTCCCCCTTTGGGAAAGGAGACCCCCTCAGCCCCCTGGACTCACTCCTGCCTCTCATTCCTAGAATGGCTGGGACTCCCCATTAGTAGTCCATGCCTGTCTTATGGAAGTTTTAAGGCTGTTTTAAGGCTGCTCCCTGGGGCTTGACCCTCACCAAAATTGGAGCCCAGGTCCCAGCTCCTTTGCTCTGCCTTTGCCAATGAGTTATTTGTATATTGATTATCCTGCCTTTCTCAACAAATGGGCCTCAAAGTATCCCTTTTATGCATCCCACTCTGTGGGTATGTGTCTGTGATGGAGAGACGGAGGGACAGTGAAAAAGTGAGAACCAGCTCAGGTCCTTGTTTTCAAAGATATTAAGGGTTCCATTTAGCAGTTATGAGCAATGTCTATGAAGAGAGGAAAGGGCGACACAAAAATTCCTTCTTCTCTAATTTTCTTTTCCAACCTGAGCTTGCTTATTTCCATGGTTGATTCCAGAGGCCCTTTGTCACTCGAAATGCTGGAGTCTGGGGAGGACACACACAAGTGCTATGCTTTTAGGGGAATTTCATACAGTACTTAGCTCAAAGGGGAGATTGAGGCAACAGTGATCTCGGGAGTCATGCCGTCCCGGACCCCGCCCCCGACATTAGGGGAATTCTCTGTATTCTTGAGCACTATTTAAATGAATGGGGCTCCGCTCAGTCGAGCAGCCACACCCACGATGGACACAAGCGCCATTAACCCTTATGGGGCACACTGCTCCTTTTCCCAGTGTGGCTGGCGAGTGCAGTGAGGTGTTTAGCAATGTAAACCAACGAAACATTGCCTGCAACTGGACTGATCCAGAAGAACAGCCAGTTGGTATATTTATACTGAAATTGTGGCTAAGGGCAGAACCCGAGTTTTCTATAAGTTTTAAATTGCTTTTTAGAATATTTCCTGGGTGGGGAAAACATGGTCCAAAATCAAATTGAATGTAATGGGTGCTTCATGCAAATACCTCAGACATAAGGGATTAGCACACCGACCCTCAGGTCCCTAGTTGGCTCTGAATTCCAGTCCCATTCACAAGCCAATGTGCAGCGCAATGTGAGCATGATGCTCCCATATGCAACTCAGCAATAACATAGCAGAGTATGGAAGCAGAGTATGGAAACAAATTTCCAGATACAGGTATTGGTAATGCAGTGACCACATTTCACACTTAAAAATAAGTCATAGACACAGTTGATTTCATCTGAATCTTTGGAGGTTCTCTATCGTGAGTTGCAAAATAATAAAAATATTTGCAAGCTCTCCTCTCTGACTTCCATCATGTTCACCATCTCTTCTATAAACAACTCCAATCCAATCCTCTCCACACCAATCCACATGTGTGCTGTATACTGTATTGGCTGTGATTGATCTCCTGGTGCCACACAGCATGAAGCATCCTCTGCAGTTAGCTTGCATCATGGTATGTGCTCAAACTCAGCACTCTCTGGCCTTCTCACAGGATATGAGGCCACTTTTCAATCAAGATATTTGTACACATGTTTAAATGAAACTTTCTTCAACAGTCCGTATGACTATCTGCTTCTACTGATTACCTCAAGATAGTTCCCCCACAATCTCTTCTTTGCCAGCTCCTGTGAGTAAGGATATAATTGTTTCATGGATTTGAGGCATCTGCAACAGGGTCATGCTCAGTTCACCCACTCTAACTTTATTAATTTAATATCACATAGGGAGGCATTAACATAGGGCTAAATTTTGGGCTAACACTTTCCTCTATTAACTCTGATATTCAATATTATCTGTCATTATCCTTCTTTACAGAAGAACCTGTCAGTCGTGAGAGAATTCACACATCAGAGAAACCATACAGCTGCCAGCATTGTGGGAAACATTTTGCGTACAAGTCGATCCTTGTCATGCATCGGAGAGTCCACACCAGAAAGAAGCCATACAACTGCCAGCATTGTGGGAACTGTTTTTCTTGGAGGTCAGGCCTATTCAATCACCAGAGAGTCCACACAGGAGAGAAACCACACAAATCCAAGAAGTGAATGAACATTATTTTTGTAAAGATGGAATACAAAGATATTTTTTCAATCCAGCGCTGCTAAAAAGCCCTTATGAATTTATTTGTACAGTTTTTCTGTCCATATGTATGTTTATGATTTAAAATTATGTTTTGTTGAGTTTAGGTTTTAATTGCTACTAGTATAGATAATTGCTTTGGGTTATAAATTTGGCTGGGGATTATGGGTTGTGGTTTAGGTTAGTTCAATGGGGGGCTGGCATTTGTTGCAGCTAGTTAGAATAGCAATGATAGCATTCGGAATTTGTGGGATGTTGGCTGAAGAAAGTTGGGGGGCGGTAGTAACACAAATGGAGCAAGCTTCTTCGAATGTCTGGGGCAGGGAGAGATTGTGCATGTGTGAAGGATGGCAAAATGGGGCTGGTAAATAGTAGGGGATAGATGGTGGGAATTGTAGGTGAGGGCTGGGTTTGGTAGAAGCTGGAGTTTTAGGTTTTGGGGTTTCAATATATTCTTTGGCTTTGGGAGGGCAGTTCTGGCTTAAATACTGATTTTCTGACTGTGTTTTCAATAAAGTTCTTTGCTCTTTCAACACACTGGACTCTTTGATGCAGAGAAGTTGTGAATTTGCACAAAACTCACACTTTCTTCTGTCCTCAGTCCTCAGCTTCATTCCCAGCCATAAGAACAGAAAAGGCAAAGACACACACGAGATACGAGCTGACTTGGATGCCAGCATAATATAATAAGAAAAGATTTATTTCTAGCCCGCTCTATGAAGGAGAAACTGTGCTGGTTACAACAATAAAATACATCGAGGTTACAATAAGATCCCAAAGAAATCAATCCCTATGCCTACCCCCCTCCCGATCCCAGTACTAAAACTGGATTAAACAATGACAGTATAAATGTTGGGAGAAAATGCAGAGATGAACTCAGAGTAATCTTGGAAGCTTGTGAGTAGATAGACAAACTGGCAGACTGGAGCTTTGCCAGGAAACACAGCTGCTAGATTAAAGCACCGTAGGCTGGCTTTTCTCCAAAGAGGCCCTGTTTATTTTTGGTTGCAAAACATACATGAGAGCTAGACCAACACCATCCACCAATTACAAAACCCACACTGTACAATGAAGATTTGAGCTTATATACACTTTTGCCATGTGGCAATCTAGCTCAGCCCCTTCCTGTACAATTTCCTGTGTTACCTGGACTTCTGTCCACCATTCCAGATGCACAGCATATTTCCATAAGTGCTATGCGCTCTCTGGCACACTCCGCCACAATCTTGGACAATCGCCTGCTGTCTGGAACCACAGCTGCAACCAATTCCTGGTTAAGAGCAGCGAGTGTCCATTAGCTTCTCTGCCACATCTGATCATTTTCATTGCTGCTCCATACCTCAACAATAAAAACAGTAAAAACATTTGATTAAAATTATTGAGGCTATAGGTGAGCTGTCCAGGGACTCTGTGAATAAGATCATACTGGATCAATTTGAACTGTGAGTACCGAGGATGTGGACAAGCTCCTTGGAAGTGTGAAGAAGACAACTTGCCCTCTCAACCCTTGCCCTTCATGGCTGATCTTCCAAGGAGGAGATGCTTTGAGGACTCACCTGAGATATATCATAGATGCATCTCTTAGGGAGGGCTATTTTCCATCTTGCTTAAAAGAAGCACTGATACGGCTGCTTCTGAAAAAGCCCTCCCCAGATCCCTTGGACATGAAGAATTACAGAGCGGTTTCCCATCTTTCATTTCTCTTCAACTCCAAATGGTCTTGGATGAAACAGATTACCTAGATCCATTTCAACCTGGCTTCAGGATGGGATACGGAGTCTAGATTGCTATGCTCACCTTAGATGATCTCCACTTGAGTATTGACAGGGGAAGTGTGACCCTGTTGATGCTTTTGGACCTCTCAGTGGCTTTTGATACTATTGACCATGGCATCCTTCTGGAACGCCTGAGGAAATTGGGGATCAGAAGCAGTGCATTGCAATGGTTCCAGTCCTATTTCTCAAGCAGATTCGAGATGGAGATGTTTGGGGACAGTTGCTCCTCTAAAAGGGATCTTAAATCCAGCATTCCCCAGGGCGCCTTCCTATCGCCAATGCTATTCAACATCTACATGAAACCACCAATAGAGTTCATCCGGAGGCATGGGGCGGGTGCTATCTGTATGCTCATGACATCCAGAGATGTCTCAGTGTCAACAAAAGAAGGCATCTCTCCTCTGAATGAATGTCTTCAGGCAGTAATGGGCCGGATGAGAAAAAACAGATTTAAACTGAATTCAGATGAAATGGAGGTGTGTATTGTTGGAGGTCCTATTCTTGGTATGGAGGTCTGTCAACCAGTCCTGGATGGAGTCACATTTCCCCTAAAGGATTGTGTTTGCAGTTTGGGATACGTCTATCCAGTTGTCAGCTCAGATAGATGCAATGGTCAAGAGTGCTTGTTATCATCTTTGATTGATATGCCAACTATGTCCATTCCTGGAACCTGAAGACCTAAAATCTATGGTGCATGCGCTGGTAACCTCACGTCTTGACTTCTGTAATGTGCTCTACCCTTGTATCAAGTCCAGAAACTTCAACTAATGCAAAATATGGCAGCCAGAGTGGTCACTGGTAAATCTAGAGGTGACCATATCACACCTATTCTAACGTCTCTTCACTGGCTGCTCATTAATTTCCGGGGACAGTACAAGGTCTTGGTTATAACCTTTAAAGCCCTTCATGGCTTGGGCCCAGCTTACTTACGGGATCTCCTTCTCCCATACAATCTGCCCCACACATTGAGATCCTCTAGTAAAAGCTTACTGCAGCCAACCATAACAAGGCTGGCTGCAGTTACCCAGAGGACCTTCTCTTCTGCCGCTCCCAGTTTATGGAATAGCCTCCGGAAGAGATCTGATATAGCACCCACCTTAAAGCTTTAAAAAGGCAATGTAGACGTATATCTTCCGGCAGGCCTTTCCAGATTGACATTACATCAATCTCCAATGAATTGAATAAATTGTTCAAGAACTGCTCTAACTGCCTCTGCTCTATTTTTAATAATTGTTTTAATAATTGTTTAAGAATTTAATTGTATTTTAATGCAGAAGGGAGGAATTGGGAGAGTTTTGGACGCAACAATGATAAGTTGCTATTGCATTTTACTGATTCTTTTGATCTGTTTGGAGAAGCGCCATAATAATAATAATAATAATACAATGATAAATAAGCAAGGCAATATGATTAAATTTAAAACATGAGAATAAATAAGAGAAGAAGGTAAACAATGTAACTGGCTTCTTTTCATGCAAATAAGATAAAGGTTTTTGTTGGATATGAAAAAAAAAGGAATAGAAATAATTAGTACAGAAATACTAGGAAATGGGCTTACTATCCGAAAAGGTCCACTTGTGGGGAGATTGTATAAAATCCTGTTAAAACATGAGATGGAATCTGAAGTGGTTAAAGAAAACATGGTTCGATGGCCAAGAAATCTAGGACACAATATTGAGAAGGAAGAATGGGAGTTAACCTGGAAAAGGAGGATAAAATACACAGCTTCCCAAGCCCTAAGGGAAAACTATTACAAAGTATTTTTTCGATGGTATTTAAAACATGAAAATATACATAAAATATCTAAGACTTGGTGCTGGATGTGCGGAAATGAAAAGGGCACATTTCCCCATCCCTGCTGGTCCTGTGTCAAAGTGAAAGAATACTGAAATATAGTAATACACTGTATAATAAGACTGGCAGAATACTGGGATAAAGAGATGGACTATATCAAAATGATGGAAGATTTAAGGGGATTCATAGAATCATAGAGTTGGAAGAGACACCAAGTGCCATCCAGCCCAACCCCATTCTTCCATGCAGGAAATCTCAATCAAAGCATCCTTGATAGATGTCCTTCCTGCCTCTGCTTAAAGACCTCCAAGGAATGAGACTCCACTATAGTCTCCGAGGAAGGAGTGTATTCCACTGTCGAACAGCCCTTACTGTCAGGAAGTTCCTCCTAATGTTGAGGTGGAATCTCTTTTCCTATCGCTTGCATCTATTGCTCTGGGTCCTAGTCTCTGGAGCAGCAGAAAACAAGCTTGCTCCCTCCTCAATATGACATCCCTTCAAATATTTAAACAGGGCTATCGTATCACCTCTTAACCTTCTCTTTTCCAGGCTAAACATCCCCAACTCCCTAAATCTTTCTTCATAGGGCATGGTTTCCAGACCTTTCACCATTTTGGTCACCCTCCTTTGGATGCGCTCTAGTTTTTCAACATCCTTTTTGAATTGTGGTGCCCAGAACTGGACACAATATTCTAGGTGGGGCCTGACCAGAGCAGAATAGAGTGGCACTATTACTTCCCTTGATCCAGACACTATAGTTCTATTAATGCAGCCTAAAATTGCATTGAGCTTTTTAGCTGCTGCATCTTACTGTTGACTCATGTTCTACTTGGACTTCCAGATCCCTTTCACACGTAGTTCCTTCAGCCAGGTGTCTCCCATCCTACATCTGTGCATTTCATTTTTCCGCCCTAAAACTGCAGTACCACTGGGGAGAAAACGCAGCGAACAAACCTTCTCTTTCCACTGTGTAACAAACTCCAGGAGAACATGGTCCCTTCCACCTAATGATCCCACCACCTGCACCTCATTAATTAAGTCTTCCCTGTTGGTTAGAATCAGATCTAAAGTAGTTGACCCCATTTTTTGCCTCTTCCATCTTTTGGATAATGAAATTGTCTTCCAGGCAAGTGAGCAATTTGCTAGACCTTGAGGATTTGGCTGAGTTTGAATTCCAGCAAATACCAGGATAGTTGAAGTCACCCATCACTACTAGACTCCTACAATAACGTCCCTGTTTTTTCTCTCCCCTTTAATTTTTATCTAGATGCTCTCCATCTGGCTTCCAGTTTTGGTGCCCTGGATCTCTTCACTGGTGTAAATATCCCTGACATATAATGCTATTCCTTCCCCCTCCTGTTTGGCCTGTTTCTCAAAAAGTTTATACCTCTCTGTTTCCACATTCCAATCATGAAACTCATTCCACCAGGTTTCAGTGATGACTATTATATCATATTTGCTTTGTTATACTAGGAGTTCAAGTTCATGTTGCTTATTTCCAATGCTCTGTGCATTAGTGTAGAGACATCGCAGCCATGTGTCCACTTTACTTGCTGCCTGTGCAAGATTTTTTGCCTCCCACTGTTGGGTCCTTGCACTCTTTGCCTTGTTCCCTCTATGACAGTTAATGTTCCTTACCTGATGAATTGAGACTGTTAAATTGTGATCTCAGACTGAGGTTATTTCCCTGAAGGATTTAGAGTGGCCCATTGTGACTTCAGGCTTATACTCTATCCCAGAAGAATGGAAAGTGGCCCATTGTGACCGAAGGCTGATGCTCCTTGCCTGAATAATTGAGACAGTACTATTGTGACTTCAGGGTGGTGATCTTTACCTGAAGGATTGAGACTGGCCCATTGCAACCTCAGGCTAAAGCTCCTGGCTTAAAGGATTCAGACTGGCCCATTTTGAACTCAGGCCCATGCTCCTTTCCTGAAGGATTGAGACTGGCCCATTGTAACTTCAAGGTGATGCTCTTTGTGTGAAGGATTGGTATGGAAATATTGTGACTTAAGGCTTGTGCTCCTTACCTGAAGGATTGAAACTGGCCAATTGCGACCTCAGGCTGATTCTCCTTGCTTGAAGGATTAAGACGGGACCTTTGTGATCAGATACAGATTCTGCTTGCCTGAAGGACTGAGAATGTACCATTGTGATCTCAGCCCGATGCTCCTTGCCTGAAAGATTGGGATGGGACTATTATGAGTTCAGGCTGGTGCTCCTAGAATGAAGAATTGAGATGGTACTATTGTGACTTTAAGGTGGTGCTCTTTACCTGAAGGATTTAGACTGGCCCCTTGCATCCACAGGCTGATGCTCCTTGCCTGAGAGATTGAGACGGGCTCATTGTGACTTCAGCCTGATGCTCCTTGAATGAAGAATTGAGACGGTACGTCAGGATAGTACTCTTTACTTGAAGGATTTAGACTGGCCCCTTGCAACCTCAGGCTGCTGATCCTTGCCTGAAGGATTGAGTCAGGAGAATTGTCAACTACAGACAATTCTTACCTGAAGGATGGAGACTGTCCTATTGTGACTTCAGTCTGATGCTCCTTA